>JAQIXX010003257.1:0-20491 GCA_034700605.1 Willowsia nigromaculata
AGGACAAGGACGATGATGGCCCATCATCAAAAGAGACAAAGTACGTGAAAATTGACATATTTTGAAAAGCCATTTCATAAAATAATATTTTAATAGACATATTTTTGACTGTGTTGTGTAGAAGCAGCCGTCTAAACAACAGAATGATCAAGGAGGCTGCTGCAGCCGCATCTTTAAAATCGAAAAGCGTGATGCAGCAGCAGCAAATCTATTCGGAACGAGCAAGCTCACATCTTTCTAACGCTACTTCCGCATCTTCGGGAACACCTGCTGCTGCCAAGAAAGCGAAATTAGTATCTGGATCCGGCAAGTCTACCACCGCCACTCCAAGACGCACCAGTGCAAATTTGAACAAGAAAACTCCCAATTCTAAAAATAAATCTTCGCCGCTCACTCCAGCCAAAACGAGAACCAATGTGAGGGGAACGACGAATAAGGAGGTCGGAGGAGTTACAACTGCGTCAGCCCAGCAATCATCCATTTCTTCATCTGGCTCAGAGAAAAATGCAACTTCATCAAACATCTCAGCTGCCTCAACAAATGCGAACGCAGCCTCCGGCAACACTGGTGCAAACGCTGATGGAGAAAATGCTCGTCGAAAAACCCGAAGCAGTGCGGCAGGGAAACGGCATGTTACATAATGCGAGGAGAAGGCGTGTCTAATTCTCTGAAAAACTTGTGAAATATTGAGAGCGAACAACTCCCCAATTTTCAAATGTGACGACAATATAAAATTAAATATAAATAATTCTGACGGAGAGGAGGACACAGAGGTCAAAAAATGAGGAGGAAAAAGTGGCGATATAGATATTTACATGTTATTATTACATAGCTGATAAGATTTTTTTTGTAGATACCTATAATAATTGTACTAAACGATAAGAAAAAGTTAATGCTACATTACTTTAATTATTGATCATGATAAACTTTTCGAGGCAGTTTTTTCGTGGAGGAGAAAGCTGTTTTTCGGTAGAGAGGAATGTCGTTGTTGTATCATTCTGTTTTTTGTTCTATTAGTATATTCTACTCTGTATAATTGTAATACGAACAGGCTATTAATCGTAAATAATACTTAATCGTTAAGAAGATAAGCATTTGAGTGCTTATCAATGATATATAGGCCGCGACATATTTGTATTCTGTACATATAGTAATATATATAGACGAGATAGATTTTAAATATCATTACAATACAATTATTCTTGGATTTGTTTAAAGATAACTTTGCTATTAAATATGTCTTTTCAGAAAATGATTAAATATGAGAGGCGACGAGGGAAACGTTTGGTAGATAATCTCTTGTACCCTGTCATCTCCATTAAATGATGATAGATGGATATGAATGCACGAAGAGAAAATCGAAAAAGGTTTAGAGAAACTATTTGTAAACTCGTCACAGTTAACTTGTTTGCATAATCTTTAATATTGAACTATTATATACTGTTTTTGCTTCGAGTTATTATTGTAATTATGATAATTTTGATGAGGATAAGAAAGAGAGGAGCAAAACCACGTAAGTTGATTACTTGCATAGGATCTTCGTACTATTTATTTCTCGTTATTATTCAAATGGTAAAAAATTAACTAATAAAATATATTATTCTGTACGAACTCAAAGGAATGTTTCATAAGAAGTATAATATGTTTTCGTGTTTATCCTGAAATGTAAACATCCTGTGTTTATCCTGAATGCGTATTTTCACAGTGTCAATTTCAGAGTTGGTTTATCCTTTGTTCATTGTTGCATAAACTCATGAATGCGGAAGTTGTGTCTGCGGTGAAAGCATGTATCCTGATACCTAACACTTTTTCCTGAGGCAGTAATTTTGCGAATAAGAACAAAACATGTTTTTACCTTCGTTCTATTGTTTTCTTCAGAACTGATGAAAGATTACTCACATTGTTGTAGTTAACAATCGCCTACTAGGTGTTTATATACCGTTCATTCTACGCATCATCTTGAATTGTCATTTTTTGTTTTGAAGTCAATGAATCATTTTATGCATTACATTATGGTAGCAGCAAATCAACGCGTACCCGCACTGAAGAAATATCAAGACAAAACTTTTTATTGTCGGCTAACTAAGTTTTTTAATATACATTAAGAAAATTACAAAAAAATACTAATTTAAAGCTTAATTAGTAAAATGGAAAGTAAATTTATATGAAAACGGCGATTGCACAATGCTTGTGATATTCTCATGGCATATTTACACATGAAGCAAAGTCACTGGTTCTCTTAATGAATATGGTTGCAGTACTATGTTTAAGGTTACACCAGTAACATAATACGTAATTTTCATAAAAACGCATTTCTGTACTTGGTAAAATGTCACAAATAAAACTTTAACACCGGTTGATGCATGGAATACAAAAGCAGGAGAGATAAAAGGATGGTCCCAGGCACATAAAACTTTCTTTTTCCGCTACCTATAATAAAAAGCCTATTATTTAATGTTTCAGGAATTCTGAATGTTTATCATTTCAATGTTTTTTTTACATCATCTTCCTCGCCAACATTGTCGCAGTTTTCAATTGCCCACTTTTCAATTTTACGAAGTTCATCTGGCTTTACAGAGGAGACAGCTTTATCAAAAGCAACTTCAACTTCTCTCTGAGGAAGCAAAATGAAAAATAATGAAATTGTCATGTTTTTAGTTATTAAAAATTAAAGAAACAAGAATTCTCGATGGTAATCATATTTTCTTACAGTCTTCAAGGGGATCCATGTAGCCTTGACTTGGACACCTACAGGTTTTCGACATTGCATTACAACTCATTCATAGTTAATAAAAAGCTTTAAAAGTTACCTTTCTGATCAGTTACATTTCTATACTGGTCTGGCGACACCAACTTTCCTTCGTAAACACGTCGAAATGTTTTTTGTATCACGTTTTTCATCGTCCTACATATGTCGGCTCCAGTGAATCTAACAGAATATGTTTCTATAGCAAGAGTCAAAACAATTAATATTATGCCTATATAATGTGTGTTTCTTCTGATACCCTTCTGTCTTTTCAACAATCATGTCGTAGTATTCATCAGTGGCAAAGTCGACTTCATTAGGTACGTTGCCGATGTATTCTTTAAATATTTCAAATCTCTCGTAAGGTGAGGGAAGTTTTACAAGAAACTTGAAGTCAAAGCGCCTGATGATCAATATAAATTCCAAATATGGGCCGAAATATAATACGCGATCATGGAATTAATTAGATTATTATTCACGAACCTATAAAATCCAATATCCAAGTCCCATGGTCTATTTGTTGCTGCAATTGTGACAACTCTTGGGTATGAATTCACTCCCTCCATTTCAGCCAGTAAATTAGTTTTAAAACGTCTAACGAAATCATTTTCTTCGTCTGACCTTGACTTCATAATCCCGTCAACCTTAACAGTAATAAGCGCACACTGAATGATGTACACAAAAACTGATTTTTCATGAAATCACAAGTTTTAAATGCTTTTTACCTCGTCATAGAAAAGAACCGATAGACCCGAACTGTTGGCGACCCGATATAATGCCTTTACGATTTTCTCACTGGTTCCAGTGTACTTCGACATCAGCGTGGATGGTTTCACAACAAACAATGAGATGGAAGCTTTTGTCAGTCTAGCAGCGCTGTTTACACTTGCCGTCATTATTGACGTTTTACCTGTTCCGGGTAATCTTTAATCCAAGCACAGATTAATCATAAGTATCATACTAATACGAAAGCAAATAACCTTACCCCACAAGAAGAAAAGATTTCGAAATTTTTGGTTGCACTTTTGCATCAGGGCTTATTGAATTTATGGCTATAAAGGAATCCTCAATTGCATGAATAATTGTATCATGGCCAACAATTTTTTCCGACTCTCCTTCACCAGTCATTATTCGAATTTGCTGCTTCACCTGTTGCTCTAAAATTGTGTCTTCATTTCTGCTGTCCTCATCACCACCATTTAAATTCTGAATTTTTTGTTCGTTGCTGGTAATTAGGTCATGAACGGTTGGAACTTTTTTGCTAGTCGACGCAACGTTAACAGGGGTACTAACGTTAACCTTTAAATTTGAAGTCATCATGTTAATTAGTAAATTGTTTCTTGGTCCTAGATTCTGTTAAGCTATATTCGCTGAGGCTAAGATCTCCAGCTTGTGGCCAATGATACATATCACATGTTCTGATTTGATTGAAACTATGCATTTTGTGTGCATGCATATAGATAATGGCTTAATGCAATTTCGCAAAGTTATGCCAGCACAAGCTTCTGTCATGTTACTCTTTCAGTCTAAACATTACCAAGTAGCTGGAAACTATTGATAAGGACATCATAAATAAAAGCCCACGCTAACGACTACACTTTGCATAGGATGTTACAAGCCGTAGTGAATTATTTAATCATTCGACGGTAAAGCAGAAAGAAAGGAAATATGTAACGTTTATTGCTGAAATGGCTGCATACAAGTTTATTTTAAGTACTTACATAGGACTTGACAGTCTCTTAGCTTAGACTTATAAATGCATGATAACAAATTATTCATTAAATCCCCGAATCCTTCGATTTATTTCAGATTTTCGATGTTTAAATTCGAAGTGCATGGCATTAAGCAAGTCGCAAACTTTATAAGCTGGCAGGTTTTTTGCAACTAACAAAATCATGAAGGACGTACCATGTCCCATTTCTCTTAAAACCTTTCCTGCTTTAGATTTAGGATGCACATTGACAACGTTAATTACCCAAAAGTATCTAACAGGTGGACAGCACATGTCAGCAAGATGCCAAAACAAAATCAGGATTACTAGTGGTAGTGAACATAAAACTAACCACCACTGAGTTGCAATCATCAGAATATTCGTAAACGCCGTATCTGAGAAGCACAATGCGCTTGAAAGCGTAATTGAACCTGATGGACCATACATTGCCAAATCACATGCACTCACTCTAGGAAAAATTGTGGCTAAATGATGCGGCCATTTTTCATATTCAATCGTAGCGTGTTTGTAAACATGATATCCAAACATCCAATCATCAATATTAACAGCATTGAAAATGAATAGTAACTGGACCAATAAAATAATTACTTGGTAGAATAGGAGTAGTACAAAAGAATTTGAGTATTTGCTATGCGACCCAATGCTTTCCCTAAAGATTTGAACTCCACGATCGAAGTCCTTTTTCCGTTCTTCCTCTCTCAATGCTTTAGAGTGTAAATATGCAATAAGGTCTTCAATGAAGGAGCCTTGGATGTAACGCCACCACCAACAAGGGAAATAGGTTATTGCTGCGCAAACTCCAAAGTAAACCCAGATATATTGATGAAGTATGTGGAGGCTTCTTTCAGGATCAGGTTGTACACGAGATCTTATTCCGGGGAAAATTTCCTGCGAAAATTTGGACAATGAGTGTTGCAATATAGCACTCAACCTACAATTTTAAGATAGATTTTCCATCTTAATATTGTGAATTACCTCTGTCATGTTGAATGCAAATTTTTGCTGTGGAAGGGTGTAGGTTCCTAAACCAAAACAAATAAACCAATAAATATTTCATTCTACATACCATCTTTATACATTGTAATGTACAGTAAAAATAATTGCACACACCGGATATCAAACATTTTGAATTGATTATGTTATCTGGTAACTTAAGAGTGCTGGTATAGCACAAAAGGGGTGAACCATGGTAGGTTTTGTACACACTATGAAGACAAAACAACAGCAAGGTTGCCAAAAGTGTTTTCTGAACAATTTTAATGCTCAGAAAATCCAAATTCACATCGTCTCTTTTAAGGAGACCTGTTAACTTTGCTATAGCATGCAACATGGTCTTTCAAAAACTGGGAATGTGTAAAAGTTTTCAAATCGTTTGGAATGATGTCAGTTGAATGAATGGCACAGGCAAAGCAAACCTTGAACGATGTAATATTTTCGCAGATGATTAGAATACAGATATGCTGATCAAATCTTACTCTCATGTCCAAAAATTAGATGTCTAAGATAAATGTTCATCTTCATACTGAAAGCACCCAAGTGTAAGCTTAGAAGTAAAGGGTTCTGTACATTCATGCATGCTTTCTTCTCCAGTAAAATACATATGCTACATTTTGGCAAATGAACTTGTCTTGCATGGAAAAGGCTAATATAGTATTATGTATTATCATGTTCTACACATTATTATGATGAGAAAGTTTTACTCTTCAGGAATTATATATTCAATTTACAGTTTCAATTTAATGCGTCTTATTAAAAATGGATTTTATCAGTCCAATGTTTATGCACGTAGGTTACAGGTATCTTAGTTTTTTGCCTGTTGACAAAGAAAAAGAGCAGAGAATCAATAAATTTAACAGAATTTTAGGTGATTTGCAAAAATTGTGGAATACATATAATGGAATTCAACTGAAAGAGCAAACAGGTCCTGCCAATCTAGCCAATCGTGAAATATGCGCTAAAACTGAACAGGTAACGTTACGTTTTCATACATGTTATTCTGAAATTTAAGAAAGGGCATTCTACTAAATTTCTGGTACGTAAAACCAGAACCCAACGACAACCAATGACAAACGTCAGCAGTGCCCTGCACCGACCCATGGAGAACAAAAACGATTGTGCAATAAAAAAGTGCTTGAAGGATTTGGTTCAGTAAAACTACAGCAGCAGAAGTCCGTAACTGTGAACCCAATTACTTCGAAGCAGACACTCTTTAACAGTAGAAAAGTAAGAAAATACTCATCTTTAGTATTTAAGTTCATGATAACTTGAATAAGGATTTCCATTAATTATTTTTTGTTAATTACAGAAGGCCCAAGAGCTTCTTTCTCGGCAAATTCTTCCATTAATTGCCTATTCTGTGAATTTTGCTTTCACCTACAAGCACAACGACTGGCAGAGAATTATGCCCGCAATTTCCTGCGTTTCATACATGTATGCATCATCAATGGCAACAGACAAAGCACAATGGGTAGTGAGTGAGACAAATGTGCCAAGTAAGGAAACTGTCGACCTGTTAAATAGCTTGATGGTAGGTTCAACTACTTTTTCAGTGAAAACATAATATAATATGTCGGTTCAATACTTTATATATATGAGAGTCAATTGATCTATTTGGCCACAGGTAAAAGCCACACAAGCACCTCCTTTGGAAGAAAACTTTGGAGTTAACTATCTTCAGTTTTTTGCTGCAGCCACGTGCTTGTTTGGAGGGAAAAACACTCTACCTGATGCGTCGCCAACAGCCATATTTGATGAGGTTATAGCTCGAATTAAATCCACCGAAATAGCTTGTGTTGAGGACATGAAGCAAGATGAAAATTACCAATTCCTGATAAAGAACAAGGGGAATGCAATGAAACTTAATCATAACGTTAGAGAGCACGTTCAAATTTCTGCGGAATCGCCGAATCCAGGATTTTTTAGTGCGTTGTCTACTTTGTATTACGGCACCGACACGTTTGCTCCTATTTTCCAAATTTGCACGTACTGGTCAATGCTAGTGGACGAATCGTTTCAGTCCTTATGTAATGCTAATAACTACACAACGCAAGAAGTATTGACTAATGTGTTAGAGGAGACGCCATATCCTCTCCCTCTGACCGTTGTCTGCACTTCTAGAATGTTGGAGCGGAAAATCAACCTGCATATATCATCTTATTCTGATGAAAGCCACACGTATACATTTGGAGATCAAATTACAAACAACGATATAAATATTTTGGAAACGGACTTATCTTTTTATGGATTGGTGCCATTTGACTCCAACTCCAACAATGCAACTACGACACTAGATACACGGAGTGGGAATAATATATCTCGACCAGTCATTATAAATAAGGAAGGAAACCAATCCGTGGAAGCAATTTTGGCGAAACCATGCAATTTTTGCAGTGATTATCTCTTACGTCACTGTCATCATGTATTCCCTCTACACGTGGAAGCAGCGAACCAATTAAAGCAGGAATTAAGTCATAACGAGTTAGGACAATATACAGCAGCAGATTGCTCACTTGAAAGTTTATCCGAGCGAACACACATTCTCGAATGTGATAAGATTCAACTGAAGGAATACATAAATTCTCGTGGATCCTTTTTTGATGCGATATCATATTCACTAAGAATGGATACAAATTTGTCGCTCGCATTGCGCCGCGGAATAGCAGCAGACTTCATGAATAATTGCTCAATCTATCAGGAGGCTTACAAGAATATGAACTATAATGATGAGCAATTTGAAATGACAAAAATTAATTTCTTGTCGTATGGATTTCCCGGAAGTGATGATATTTTCAACCACATGTCCAAGTTTCTTTCAAGGCCAATTTTCATCTTTAACGAGACGGCACAAGGAGAGCAAGTGAATGTTTATGTTCAAGACTTGAGGAATACATATTTACCATTATTAATAGCAAAACGCTCCAATGAATACTATACACTCATTCCAGAACAAACAGTTAAGTTTCATCATCCCGGTCTTGTTGCCAGCAAATGTATGATATTAGAAAATGAAATCAAGTTGGCGTTGCAACGGTTGAACAAACCACCTGAGAAAAAGGAAGAAAGAGATATTGATGGAAAACAATCAAAAATAACCTTCCAAGCAAAGCACAACTTTGAACCTTCTCCTATGGCAGAAGTAGCAGTCACTCGTCAATGCCCAATTAGCATGGATACATCCTATACTACAGGTGCAATGAACAATTGCGTGAAAGAAATAAAGTATCAACACCTTTCCGGAAACGAATGCAATGCAATAAATATTCCACAAACAGTTGGAAGCGCACCAGAAGGGTTCGGGGAACGGGACGGGAACAAGGAACTATGCCAACCTAGACCCACTCACACCGTAATAAATCAAGATAATTCAATTTCAAATGAGGAGGAAGTTTCCGGTAACAATAGCAGTAAAGAAACAAACCTTGGCGTCGAGCATACCATGAATCATGCGAGTTTTAGTATCACCCCTGCAGAAATCACAGACAAAATGAAAACGACATACGATATAAGAGTGGAAGATAGTACAGAGGAGTCAGGCATAACCGAAAATTTGCTCAATAACATTGTTAACCATGAAAGTCATGTTCAGGCAAATTTCCAACCCTTTGAAGGATTTTACAAAGTGTCGGTTTATGTGAATGGAAATCTGGTGGAAATAAACCCACAGCATAAGGAGGCGCATGCACAAACGTTGACCCTTCTCAATTTGGGGAAATATGAAACAACGGAAAACCAATTCATTCTTAATCTCTACGTAAATGCGATTATTCCAGAGATTGGTGACATTCTCTCAATGAAAGATGATAAAAAGTTTGTCAGGGTATTTGTACAAAGGACCAGCATTTCTGCGAGTTGGAAAGACGCTTTGCAACGAATCGATAAATTCAACGTAAAGAAGATTAAGAACCTTGACGCTAGAGCCCAGAAACTTTGTAGAGTACAATTCACTGATGAAGGAAGACAATTGACGACTGACTTGTTTCAGCTTTTGGGTGTTTCCGAGGAAGGATTGAATGAATACAAAGAATACGCAAAAAAAGTATTTGAACTTATTTCAAGCAATCGACGCACGGAAAATAAAAAATTTGAAATCTCAAGACTTCTTAACCGAAATAAGGGCAAAAAAGATTCTCGTACAAAGCCAGCATATTCCAAAGGTGGGTGGAATGTGACTGTGTATAATGAGTTTTTGCTTGGAATTGGCAAAGATGAGTCTTGTGGAAGCCAAAAGACACGCGACAACCATGAAAACCATCCACTGCTGCCGCCAATCAATAAAAAAGATTGTGTAGCATCATCTTCACCAAAAAATGAGCAAGAAATTTACCTGGGTCAATCACTTCAAACTCAGCAGACTCCCGAAAATGAGGAAGAAATCTCTGCAGTAGACACATCCCAAATTGAGGAAAAAACATGTGAAGCTCACTCATCCCAAATCGAGGAAGAAATATGTGAAGCAACCTCATCCCAAATTGAGGAAGAAATATGTGAAGCTCATTCATCCCAAATTGAGGATGAAATAAGCGAGGTTAAGCCGTCACAAAATAAGCTGGATATTGAGACTCCATGCTCGGACACGAATCAAGAAATAATTACGAATCAGTCCACACAAGCCGAACATTCTTCATGCGTCGTTCAGTCACCTCAGAGAAAGCCTGACCTCGTCATCCCAATTCAGTCTTCCCGATTAGAACATCCATCATCCTCTTCAATAACCCACTTTGAAGACGACATACTTCCTGCTCAATTAGAACAAAGCGATCATGACTGTGATTCGACTCGTTCTTCTAACTCCGAACAAGGAATATTTACTGCTCTGTCATTCGAAACAGAACAGGAAACACAATCAAGTGAGCCAAAGCAAACAGAAGAAGCAGAGATTACATGGCAACAACAGCGACTTCACACTGTTTCAAGATCAGGGCCACCGAATGGGAATCTATCAATTCCTGTTTCCTCAAGTAATATTCCCAACCACAATATGTCTCCTATGGAAACAGATGAAACATCTACAACTGATGAATTCCAGAATAAAAATATTTCACTAGATGATCCTTTCTTGCTCACTTTCCCTCTTCAAGAACACAACTATGTCGACTGGTATCAGCTTTATGACTGGGATGAATTACTCGGCAGAAACAACCGACAGACAATCCAAAATATGAACCATAATCAGGAAGCGAGCAAAAATGAGTTTTCTAATCAGCAAGAAGGTAGGATTGCATTTACATAAACATGAATGAGGAAATATATTTTAAATAATTAGTAATACAAAATATTTATGTTTTTTAAAGCAAACGATGACATTACTTTTCAAGACGCGGCCGCCCATGAGCATGGTGGCAACTCTACTGATGCAGATTCACAGGTATCTTAAACATCAGCACATTTACATAATTGTCATACTAATGTTGACAGGCAGACTACATTAATTCCTTGCCCATTTATTTTTACGAGATCTTCATGAAATCCTTTGTTCCATATTTGCTATGTTGATCCATAATATAATATAGTCACGCTGTAATACTGGGGCCGGATCCAGAGCTTGGTGATAACGTTTGGTTACTCCGGGATAATATTCCAGAATCCTCAAAGCAATACAAATCTAGGTAGCGACAACTCCATTTTTACTGCCTTATTGGTGTATTCAAGCTCCCCGTTAATTAATTTAATTTAGAAAAATTAAGTGAATCAAATTAAATAATGATGTATTATATTTTTCAAAAAATAACTAATTTTCCAAAGAAGTTAAGAATTCTTTAAACGTTCAAATGATTCTTACCACTTAAACCTTTTTTATCACATGCTTTTAAATAAAAGTAGCCTGTAGTAATTGGTGCAAATTTTATGCAGCAGGCTTGGGCTGTTACAATTTGCCATTTAGCAATGCAATATCACGAACCCTTCAGATTACCTTTTAACGTTGTATGATAATTTGGGTCTACACCAATGTTCTATCTGTCAACTTTCAATCCTCTAGGTGAGTTTTGGCGAGAGTTAATCTTCAAAACTTAAAAAGTGACCGATTTGTGGTTATTCATAAATTCCGAAGGGCACTAAAACTAAAAACAGCTGATATTAAGGTTTTAATACAACTACCCTAGAAGCCAAACTATAATACCTATTCAAAAGCTGACTTCAGTTCTTAACTCTACACGTAGAAATTAACTAGAGGATTTTCTCAAAATATGAAAATTCTGAAAAAATTATAAACAGCTGATTTCAAATTTGTAATAAAACAGCCCTAGAAGCCAAACTATAATACCTATTCAAAAGCTGACTTCAGATCTTATTTCTGCATTTAAAATGCAGTAGATATCAGTCTCAAATAATTCACAATTAATTTTTTAAATTTGTATATGTTCATTTTTTAAAATGTAATTAAAGCTAGTTGTTAATTAATTGTTAATTGACGTCTGGATTACTTGCTATTGATAGATTTGATGTGCAGTCCCTTTAAATGCACATGTACATCTCTGGGTAATTTTGGGAGTAACCCTCGCCTAGGGATAAGTCCTCAGATTACTCTGGATCCCCTCCCTGACATAAATGGATAGTTTCACTGATGGCCTCGTTCTGTTGGTTTTCGTTTCTATCATTATCAGCGCCAGTTTATTATAGGCATACAAGAAAAGGATTGCCTCCGTTGATTTGTTTCGTTTAGTAGATAGTTTTAACCGCAAGATAAAGTTATAATAAAATGTAAAAGCATTCTGTTTTCAATTAATTACATTTGATAATAAAACACAACGGCACTTCACAACATTTATCCAAATAAAAATTGAATGCGTGTAGTTATTGGATCATAAATTCCTAACAAATATTTAATTTTCGATTTTGAGGCCAGAGAGTTAGCCGAGATTGCACGAGGGATGGGAATTTCTGAGGATGTATTGAATTATGAGCCACCAAAAGAGTTTAAAATCGTGATTCCTGCCGAACAAGTAGATAACGTTTTCAACTTTAAGAAAATGAAGTTCATTACGGGACCGGATGGATATGCTTATTATATTTCTAAGCATCTAACAGAGGTTCAGAAGTGTTGTTCATTTAATGCGACAAGAGGTGTGCGATATTACACTGACCAAAACTACGGATTTGCAATGATTGAGGGAAGTTGTCCGTGCAGAATGCACTTCAGAATACATATACCTGACAGCCCCGTTACTGGGAAAGAAATTGTTTGCGAGGTCAAATCCGAAGGGAAATTTAGGCTTATTCAAGAACAGTCAACCGGGCGTCAGATCACCGGATCTAGAAGACGAGAACTTGCTTCCAGGTTAAAACACGAAATGCCTTCAAGACTAAACATTAAGCAAAATTGTGATTTGAGTGAGCTGCGCATATTACACAAGAACACATTAAGCAGATCTATGATGACACTGCAAAAAGTCCGTAGCGAGGGAATACATTCTATCGCCACTAAAAAGGACATCTTTGAAGATATCAAAGAATTCAATGATACTTTGATTCAAAAAGCTTTACCACAAGATAAATTCCCTGGTTTTATTCACTACGTAAAGAACGCATACCAGAAAGTTAAGGTGCTTATGTTCCTACAATCTTCAATTGGAATGCTTAAAACTGCACAAACCCGTTCTTGTTGTGATATATACGTGGACGCGACGGGAAATTTAATATCCAATATTCATAACAAAAAGCTCTTGTATTACCTGGCGTATGCACATAGCAGTAATGGAAATAAATGGCCAGTCGCGGCAATGGTTTCACACGAAGGGCGCGCTGTGGATATAGCCGATTTTTTACGTTGTATTAAAAATTCAATTACCGAATCTTATCCTTCGTTTAAGAAACCAATAGCTAATGTCATTACATGTGACTTCAGCATGGCAATGATCAATGGAATACTAGACGGTGTGAATAAAATGTCTCTTCTGGATTACATCGACAAAAGTTACGACTTTTTGATAGGAGACAAGCAGTTGGAGGACTGGCGGAGCATTGCATTTGTGTGTACTTCACATTTAATCAAGAGCTTTAAACGTTTGGTTTCCAAACATATTACTGGAACTTCAAATCCTCGGAATCTGGCCCACCTAGCAGTTCATTCACTTGCTAGAATACAAGAAAGTTCAGATCTAATGCAGTTCATGCAGGCAGTTAAGTGTGTTTGTGAAACATTTGGATCTGAAAATATAAGCCCAGAAATTTTAACGCGAAACAAAGAGTTTCTGAGAAGCAGGGATAATTCCATATTTCAAGAAATACAAGTAGAGAGAGAAGATGTGACTGATATCGAATGTGATCACCAAGATACGTGTACCCGTAAACTTTCACCATTCTATCTGATATTTGATGGTTTTAGAAAACGAGTGGTAAAGAACTCAGCTTCAACTTTCACGGAAAATCCTTTATATTGTCCGAAGATCTTGGATTTACTCCAAGACTACTATATTCCTTATGCTCCATTGTTTTGTGCAATGATGCTTAAATCCACAGGAAATTATCCTCCTGGGAGACGGTCTAATGCCATTATTGAATCGGAGTTTAATGTTGCAAAAAATAACTTTCATGGAGGAATAATATCGACATTGAACCTTTTCCTTCGTGAGCATCATGACTATTTTGAAGGTAGGATAAAGTCCAACTTATCTTCACCCCGTTCACAGAAGAGACGACACAGAAGTGAACCAAATAAGCAGTCTAGATTAGTTTCAGAAGAAACGAATGATCCGGATAATACACAGCAAGAGGAAACCTGGTTGCGGCGTCCAAAAAATAAGCCTACGACGTACGTGGGACCAATTGACCCACCACCAATTGCAAAATCGTCGCATCTACCCCCTACAAATGTGCGACTGCAAAAACTGCGTAGTTTAGTTAGACGCTCCTTCAAAGAATGCGCCACCAGACCGCGAGAAAAAGGTTCGCAGCATCCAGCATTGGCGACAAACCAATCTTCGTCCGGTAGCTTATCCTTAGAAAGAATTCGAATGGAGCAAGTGAACCTCGTCATAAATGCATACTACAAAGCAATAAATGAATCTGGAAGAAAGCAAACAGATGTGGTGGACAATGGAGTATATGAAGGTACATTTTAGCTTGCAGAATTATGTATACAGTTTTATAATGTATTACGTTTTTAAACATTTAGGCATACATATTTTTACAGAGTTTGACTTTGGAAATGAAGAGGTTGAAAAAACGATTAGAGCAGACCCAAAACTCAGCAAAGATGAACAGGATGAGTTGATTGAAATACTAAATGAGTATAGCATTGATATGTCAATAGCAAATGGTGACATTCAATATACATACCTTAATGCAACTGCAGCCTTAGACGTAATAGTGTCGGATATGGACGAACGGATATCAAAAGAGGCCAGGAGCAAAGTAGACGCAGTCAATGCCACGAAAGGGGACACCACCGACATCAGCTCCTTATTAAATGAATGTGACAAACTTTTGGAGGAATGTAATAATCCGATTATATCACCACTTTTCCCAAAAGAAGTTGCAGCGATATTTAACTCCAGCAAAGGAACCTATGAGGATACTTTGGAAATTAAAGACATAAAGTATTTTTGTGATTTAAATGCATGGGTATGCTCCAAAACGATGGATTTTGTATTGAAGTTATACTCCAGCCATTATCCAAACTCAAATTATGAGGTATCAAAGACTGATACAGTACATAAGGCACGGGAAAACGACATAAGCGATTGTAATGCATGGCAAATGATAGATTACGAACTTACTGATGTTTTCCAGCGACTTTCTGAATTTGGAAAAACGAAAATTTTGCATCCTTATTTTCGAATAAATCATTGGAGTTTGTTAGAAATTTCACTTCTCGATAAGCAGTGCAACGTATATGACTCAAGAACTCCACTACCATGCACTATGGAATATAGGAAGATGGAAATTTTAGAGAATGTGTTACCAGTGTTTGACGCACATCGGGACGGTCAGTGGACTGTAAATTACATGCGAAATGTGGCTCAACAACCAGATGATGTTACATGTGGGCTTTTTGTAATGGCAACGGCAAAATTACTTATGAGTGGACATCCAATGCCAAATTACATTAATTTCGATTTAGACCCACACAGGTATCGATTTGAGGTCACGCGAGAACTTTTAGCTACTACGGATGCCGGAAATTCGTTGTTAGAAAAGTCTAACGGTGAATATGGAGTTCTTCTTTCTCTGATTGATGAAATGTACCTACGATTTAAAAAATAAAAACAGAATGTAAAGAAGTATCCCAATGTACGGATATGAGAAAGAGTTGTATGTACTGATATGAGAAAGATTTATATGTACTGATTTGAGAAAGAATTATATGTACTGATTTGAGAAAGAATTATATGTACTATATGAGAAAGAATTATATGTACTGATTTGAGAAAGAATTATATGTACTATATGAGAAAGAATTATATGTACTGATATGAGAAAGAATTATATGTTCTGATATGAGAAAGAATTATATGTTCTGATATGAGAAAGAATTATATGTTCTGATATGAGAAAGAAATATATGTACTGATATGAGAAAGAATTTAATTGTGATTAATGAAATAGTATAATCGCTTTATCATGTAATATTCCAAAATAATAAACAAGTACTAAATTAGAATATGATTTTTAGGTTAAAAAATTCATCACACAATTTGACAAGAAATCATTGATGAAGACTCCATTAGCTTTCACATTTTGCATTGCGCTAAACCTTCATTCCAGCGACTCGTTGACAGGGGAGCTCTATATAAACAGGTTGATTGCATAGATTTCTCTACACGGCCATAGCACTACATCACATCATGATCACAGATTTTATGTTCATCTCATATACTTGATGGTTCTACGCCGACTTTACACTATTACAAACACTGGGTCCCGTAAACATTCCAGAACAGAATATATTCTCTTTGATTAAAAAGTCAATCACAAATAACCAATAATTTGAATTTTACTGAGGTGCATCATTTTAACTAGATTCACAGTGCATCACAATGTTGTATTCCTTGTTTCTTCTGTCTGCTGCTGTAAAGTTGGAGAAAGTTGACTGTGAATTTTTTTCCTGTAAATTAATTAGGAAATACCTGGTAGTAGCGTTAGTCCTGTTTTCTTGCGATAATATATATCGAGTGTATTTTCATGGTAGTCTACAGTGTTACAGTGATTTTAGTGAAAATTCCGATCTTGTTAACCATGCTTGCAAGGATATTGGTAAATATGTGAATTATTTCTCTACAATAGTAAAGTTTACCATGTAAATATGATGTCAAGGTTGTATTTTTTATGTAGGGTCGTATACCTATAATACCGAAGAGCACTTAAGACAATATTATTCGATTGTGGCGGCTTCATGCACTAATGGCGATACATACTTTAAACACATAAAACCCAGTGTAAGTGAATCATAAATTCAGGGTTTGTATCCACCTTTCAATTTCCAACAATCAATAAGTAGTGAGATAAAATTTAGTATAACGATTTTTTTAGGCCAACATCACCTCGTTTGAAAATGCACGGGCTCATCTCGATCGGAATTTTGATGAGTACTTGTGGTTATTCTTTGGAATGTGTGCTTTCACAGCGTATCTGCCTGGCAAGTTTTGGAGACAGTATCAGAAAACGTTCTTTGAAGACGCCTTATTGGAAATGAAGGAATTGCCGAAAAATCTAGATTCGAAGGACATAGCGGAAAGCGATGCCAATGTTTTCATGAAAACAATTTTCTGCCACAATACGTTCGCAAATGTCCATAGTTTAGTATTATTGTCCAATGTTATTGTGATTGCTGTTCAATTTTACGCCACGACACAATTCTTTGGAAATAACGATCCTCTCTTTGGTTACACTGTCTTCCTACATGTAGGAGTTCCGTATGAAAACTGGCCTTACAGTCTTATAACTGTTTTACCTCAGGTTAATTCGTGTGAAATTAAAACCTTTTCTGCGATTGCAACTCAAAACAAATTTGATGGCATTTGTTACTCAAATATTTCCTTTCCTGGCTTATGCATGTTAGCTTTAATGTGGTGGGCTTACTTACTTTTTTTCACACTGCTTGTTATGGAGTTAGCTTTACAAGTTGTAATGAGAGTATCATCAACTTTAAGGGTTAAAGTTTTTTGTGCCTATTATGGCGTTAATCACAAATCAAAAGTTGCCTTGGCGTTTATATATATGAGCTACGGATCCTACTTTTATACATCTTTATTGGCAAAGAACCTTGAACATCACAGGGTTTGTAGTATAATAATAAAGTTTGACCAGGAACGAAGACGAAGTCCAAAAAAAATGTTTCAACGATTGATTGGTTACTGTGAGTAACAAACAAATATATATATATATAGTTCATAATGTTTTCGTTGCCCACATCTCTAATAGTAATTGTTGATATAAAGTTAATATTGCTACTTGCAGGAAAATAAAATACTTGTTTTGATGTAAATGTTTTTAATAAATTATGAATAGCAATAGGAACAATCATTAACTATGAATTCTTTAAGGTTTTTTTTCACGTTGAATGTTATCATAATATCTGTGTACACACTCATTATTCTTAAACCCTGATCATTTTATGACTTTATGAGGGAGGTTATCTCGTTCACAAAGACTGTAGCGGCTCCTTGCATGTAATCGGTAATCTCGGCATTTCGCATCTCGGGTTATTCAATCGTGACTCAGGTTGAATGGTCACGTAGAAAGTGCAATATGCGCTAGCGGCAAGCTAAAGGTGGAGTGATGGGAGGAGTTGGAGGAGAGTTTGACCTCTGTCACAGTGGAGACATTCACAGTGGAGGTGAAGTAAAGGGGGAAATGACATATGCGGAAGCGGCACTGTCACTGTAATGGACAATGTGTTTGGCGCGATCCAAGTCAATGGAAGAAAAACGGTTACGCTCATTATGATGTTGCCCATCTGTCTTAGAAATTATAATAATAGTTTCCGTCTGGCTGAAGAGACTAAATAAAGATTTTATTGTACGCTTATACCTATTCATCGCTTTAGTGTGTATAATTAAAATGAAAGTGTTGAAATACGAATCCATTTGCCTTGTTAAGTCGGAGATTATCATCGCTTGGAAGGTTAAACAATGAGTATCATCTTCTTTCTTTACTATATCGTCGTATGCGAACAGCATTACTGTAAGTTGTTAAAAGGCTCGTGTAATCTCTTTCTAAAAGTTGGGGTGGGTGCAACTAAGGTGGAGTGGAGGGAAATCGCGAAAGAATGAAATTTGAGGAATTTGCTTCTTATAATTCTGATAACAATTTCCGCGTTAATTGGAGCAGCCGGAGAATTTGCATAACACAAGAAACTCCTTTTTAGTTTGCTATTGCAATATTCAAGTTTAGCCTTTTGTATGAATTTTTCAACTGTTCATTCTTAAATATTGTATGAATAAATAGGTACATGATGTGATGATCAGGTTCAATTTATATAATATGCTAGTATATATATATATATATTGACGCATGGATGGTAATATTGAGGAATCGTGCATGTACAATTATTTTCATAATTATTTATGGGTAATTAGAATTACATTCATAATTACAGACACATACGTAAATATATTATGCATTTATAAAAACACGATCATATAAGGCTATATATAAAAGGAAGCTCTAAATTTAAGCAGTCTAGAAACAGAAAAAAAGGTTTATATTTCTTCTTCAGCTTTTATCAATTTGGAATCTACTTATCGACATTGAAAAGCTGCCAACTCGTTATTGGAACTCCCAAAATTGTGGATTGAAGGATATTTCCCTAACAAAGCAATAAGTAATCCTGATATCACCATAACAACCACAACAACACAAGATATTATTATGGAAAGTCTTGGCTTAACATCCTCTCTTTCCTTTCCCCATTTTCTCACTACACTTTGGTTGCTGGAAACACAAAAGTCTGTTTCATAGCACATGGAACTAATTTCCCAACAATGCTCAATCTCCAACTCGCGGAAAAGACCAACCTGAGAATCATTGCGATTTACGAGGTCGCACTCTCTTCTGTCCGCATAAGCTTTTGTTATTCTTTTCAACAATTCGCGTTTTGCACAACCCATAATGGTGGCGTAATTGAAATATACTGTTATGTTTCCAGTTGGCTCAGTCTTTACGGTTTTAATCTGCATTCGGCCAAGGGTGCACGTGGCTTCACGTGCTTTAATTGACGGGCAGGCGTCGGCGTCAGCAGCCATAACAGACCATTCGCTTGGTTGTTCCAAAGGAGGACATGGCTCCAAATCATGTTCTATGTAGTAGAATTTTTTCAGTTCTGACTGAACAAAGGATACAGTGCTGCTGCATTCATTTGCCTCCCAGCCACAGTCAATGTTCAAACATCTATAACAGAAAAGACCGTGGACGCCTGAAAATTTCGATCATATAACATAGATGTATCATTAAAAACTTTAATCATGAAATTTCAAGGGTTGTCATATACATTTAAAAGCTTACCCATAAAAACAAAAAACGCACAAAACAACGTCAAATTTAAGCCGATGGAGAACAAAGCCTTCATTCTGATGCAAGTGTTAAAAAACTTTCAAAATGCACGCGATCGAAAAATTCTATCAAAATAACAACTTGGCAATAACTCATAAAGGTAAAAACAAAAACTATACGTTCCAAATTTTGTTTCTTATATCGTTCTAAACATTTCCTGCATTTGCAATCGAATTTCCCTCATATAATTATTCAAAACCGACTTTATTTCTAAACGCCAAATATTCCTGTTCCAAACTTAAAAATTGATACAATCTTGAAAAATGTAACCCTCAAATATCAAGAAGCACATGACAGCTAACACATGATTACGTAATTCAATAAGACGAATATAATCCTACGAGGATGTTTCCAAATGCGTTGACAAGACAGATAACCAGCTTCTTCAAGACCAATCCCAAAATATCATACGCATTTTTGGAACTGAGTCTGCAAGATATTCCAACTGAACGAAATGCCAAAATGTTCTACAGGTCAAGTAGAACACGATAGTGCATTCATTTGGAATGTCCCAGAAGTCATGT
>JAQIXX010003258.1:0-20488 GCA_034700605.1 Willowsia nigromaculata
TTCCTTCCTTTTTATTAGGGATCTGCATCCCTGTTGATACATAATCGATTGGCTTCATTTCTTAATTAAACAAGAGCTATTGCAACAACTGAAAATATTAGTGGCATTGTATCGCAATCAACAGTCTTCATGCCTTGTCTTCTCACTTTCTTGTGTCTTGTATAAGATTAATTGTAATGAAAAGTTAATTGATCTCTATATAAATACATATATCCATTGTTGCATTATTTTTATGTGGTACTTATTGCCCAAGCATCTTTAAAAGTTGAATGGTTGATTCTGGACGTTGGAAATTCAGTCCAAAATGAAAATGAATGAAATTACTAGTTGTAGATCTGTAGTAAGTATGTCTTCTTCCAACTTACATGTTTTCCATCTCGTTGAAAGTAAATCCTTTCACTATATCCTGCACTATCAACTTAAATGCATAATGCGATTTATATGAGGAGAGATAATCGATACTATTTAAAAGTACGATGGAATCTGTGTGGTAAGTAAATACCCAAATTAACGCAAAACCCTTTATAGCACTTAAAGCGATGAGTTAATGTGTTGTGATGAATCGATCGTTTATAATTGTAAATCATAAAAAGGTACATGACGCCATAAAAGTGTATTAATTACTGTAACACAAAAAAAGTTTCAGTATAATATTGTTGAGTTTAATGAAACATTCTGTAGTAGATACGATTATAAGATGCGGTTCGCGGATTCCAATTCATTTGTCTCATGATGATGAATTTGTGATCTAAAGTCTCAATGTATTCCCTTTTTAAGCTCACAAGTTTTTTTTGCGATGTTTTATGCACATTTTACATTTCGCTTTAATTCTAGATAGCTTTAAGGAATAATATTTTTAAATCATTGATATGGAATGAGTGCATAGAGGACACTTGATCCATTTTTCAGGTTTCATTGAGAAAAATACATCAAGTAAAGCAGTTTACACGTTTTGCACAAACCAGACAAGCTTCATTTATACATTTATACACTAGGAGTCTATTGTTTACTCTGTAATAGCATAAGATCTAGAAGCCAGAATTCCAAAGGTCAATACGCGTAAAAATTTAATAGTCAGCTCGTTTTCCGCATCGAACTACAACAATCATAATCATGCATGGTCTGTACAATGATATGACTACATCATTACTGGAGATGATGATGATGATGATGATGATTCCAAGTGCTAACGCGTCGTAAATAATGCATGACATAAACATGATTTTATTCCTCCCGTAATGCGTATAAGTATGTAGGTGTAACACAATAAAATATACCTACCGGGATCTTTTTTTTCGGACGTCCCGCTGATTATTATACTCTGTCCTTCACAAAAAACCAGCCGGTTTTGTTCGGCTCCGAGAGAGAGAGAGAGAGAGAGGAATGGAGAGAAAGCGAGAACCCGATCACGTCGACTCCGTCCCCATTTACTCCGACGAAAAATCTAGAGCCCTCATAAAAGAGCGACGTCAACTTCTCTGATTTCTCATCATTTCCACTGCAGGATTTTCATCTGCTGGTCATTTACCAACTAGAAAGCTAGTGTTTATAGTTGGCTAGGAAGATTTTAAAATGTGATGACATTTCACCTGTGTTAATTCCTTCTTTTTTTTCCACCAAACAAAAGCTCACTGTCCGATATTATGACATCTCCTTATGAGGTGCATACATTTTTTGATAAAGTAGTGAGAGACTGAGGAGAGGAGTGAAAAAGAGAATGGGAAAGCAGTGGTGGTGGTGGTGGATACACGCTGGTAAGACAGAGAATGCTTTCTGCTCCTAATATTATTATCGCCATTGCTCCTGTTTTTCTCTGTGCTTTTCCCCTTCATTCCTTCTTTTATTCCGAGAAATGGCTCTTTTTTACTGGCTTGAGGATTCCTAATAATAATGGTGTATGCGAGGGATATACACTCCTTTCTTTGGGTACCCCGTCTCATACACTTTCTGTATATTGTAATGAATAAAGTTTTAGTGGTGAGGGGCTGAGAAAAGTGATAGGATGATGATGATGACTAGGTGAAAGCGTTGAATGTCGCAGTCAGTCGTTGTCGTCGTTGTGTAACCAGAAGAGCGTTTATTTTCCACATACTGGTATTGTAAGGCTTGTTGCATGTATGCTCCTCATAATGTATGATATGGCGTATATGGCACGGAATGGATGAAAATGCCTGTATTTGTGAATACTGGAGTCTTACTTGTATTTCAGATACTTGCTTTCCTGGAGAAACTTCTTTAAACGAGAGAAATTTGCTGCTACTCCTATTCCGTTTTGGTGAAGTACTCTTGCTGCTAGTTTTAGTACTGGTACGTGCAGTAAACTAGTATACTTGCTTGTTCCAATGCATTGTATTCTTGGTTGAGTTTTTCCCAACTCGAAATTTTGTTTCGATCATTTAGTTCCTGCACATCCAACTCGTCAGTTGTGTTCTCTTATCCGTTTGTAGAGGTTCGTCGTCACTCGGTATCCTTTCGTTGCTATTGTCTTTTTCTCCTTGTTTTTTCATCAGTTATCCCAGATTCTGTTGGTCATTGTCGTTGTCACTAATTGTCAACTGTCAACCGGAACAGCAAACTGTATACAATTGATCGTCTAGTTATTGTCTTCAGTAATCTTTAACTAGATTCCACGTTATCCTTTCTAAAAGGAAACTACTAAGGTAAGTTTTTATTTATTTTTATATTTTCCGCTCCTCTCGGAATGAATGCTATTATTACGCGCACAAAATTTTGCTTTCTCTTAGTTTCATTTCAAAATGTGCATTATTATCATGTTATTATTAAGTTGGTTATGGTGACAACGTACTACGTGGCAGTGACGAATGTAAAATGTGTGTAAGCGATTGCTAAGAAACACCTAAAATGTTGCTGGAACATGGTGTCCCTACATCTTGTCATCATTGTGCCGTATACGTTTGTGCTGATATCAATCATGAATCATGAGTCACTCATCTACAACGCAGGTATGCATACAAAATGCATGCTAAATGGATATAACGACAATGGAACTGGATTTGAAAAGTGGTATCCTATTGAACATTACACAGACTGATTGTAAAAGTATGTGAATTCAAGTTTTTACTTTTTAAAACAAACAATATATTCCAAACAGTGGAGTTGTACGTGAATCAGAGAATATAAATTAAAACACAGAGAGCTAATAATATATAAGTGTACACGACAAATGAATAGCTACTGAATTTTTTAATTCATGAAAATAGCTTACAATAATGACATTAGGAGAAAGGTAGATTGCACTGTCATAATTGTAACTTTAATATAAACTTTCACGACGCATTAAAGTAGCTTGAATTTATAAAAGTGGATATAAGCGTAACTTTTTTAAAAAGTTTCAATAAATTTTATTCCCCATCACTACTACTTGTGTATTATTGTGTATTTGCTCTTTGGCATTTTTCTCTTGCGGAGAGTGAATGAAGCTGAACACGTACAACTCCTTTGACAACCTATCTATGTAATCCTATGAAACTACTTTTCTTCTCCTGTTTCTATTTATTTACGATTATGTCTGCTTTCAAAAGCTAAGTAAACTAAAACTACTTAAACTTATGATGACGATGAAGAGTTTGTCGACCGAGAAAGGTATATGCATGAAAAATGAAGGATAGAGGGAATCAAGAAAAAATACTTTTAGTACGATTCTCCACCACACTGGTACGCTGCATTAAGGAGAGTCGTATCATCATTGTCTTGACTGGTTCATTCATTATCCGCGTTGAGTTGTGGCAGTTATGACGGACGACGACGACGAGTATATGCGTCATGTGAATGCTCTTTGTGACATGTGAACAGCAAAGAAGATTTTACTACCGCTACAAAAAGCAACAGCAGACTTGATCCCATAATCAACTTTCCTTACCTTTTAGCATCATCATTTTTACTTGAGCTACTTACACCATTTATTGTTCTTTTCCACTGCTGAAAAAACTTTTACTCGTGTGTAGTAAATAGTTGGGATTGGAGTTGCTTCTTTCCACCTTGATCTCTCTTGTTTCACTGTATGCTCTATACAATAGTGAATTTTCGCTTGGATAATGGCAGTAGCACTAGCGACATGAAAACAAGACGATGGAAAAAATATGCATACTTTTACGAGCCTATACATTACATTAAGATGTACCACAGATAACACATTTAACTCGTCGGCAAAGCAGCAGCGTCCGTGTATCGTAATGCGTAAGCAGCGTAAAAGTGACTGATGGAATGGCAGTCTAGGCTGCAACGAGACATTCGACGGGCTTAAAATTGTAAGCATTTTTTTATGATGAGCATGATCCACGGATGGTAGAAAAATGCCGAACCATGAATTCCGGATGATATTACAAGATGTACAATACATCATCCAGTTTTTACTGCTACTGCATTTTCTCCTCCATTTCTCTTCTCTCTGTAACTGGCAGAGAAAGTAAAAGACGTGTCGTTTTCTCCATCTCGTACATTCATTCACAGCATATAACTGTATCTCTCTCTCGTGTAAGAGTGAAACAAAGATTTCTACCTGTTTATACCATTTCATGCTGAGCATTAGAGATGTAACTCTATATTGAGTAGCACGTATTAGCTTGCATCATTGGATTTGAATATATCCTGCTAGTAGAAATATAAGAACTATTGTTTTAGCCGGAATGGGTTGCCTATGCCAGCAAAGCTCAAAATTACAACTTTCAAAAGATAGTTTTATCCTTATTCGTTCATCCATGCACATTGACTTTCTACAACAGCAAACCATGAATTACAGTCAAATGGTGGGTCATACTAGTCGAATGCATGTCTACAGAGTCTGTCATTATTAAAGCGTTAGGCTCTGTTTTCCTCTTACTCTTTGAAGTTGTTATTTTTTTTGCTGGCTATATGTTAATGCTGAATTTTTTCCGCTGATTTTGTTCCTCCCTGTAGTCCATTTGCTTTCTCATCTCGATTTCTAGAAGGATGTAATAATGGGACTGGTGGTGCTCCTTGGAGTCATTTCTCTTTAGTTATATGCGACATATAGTAATAATGTAGCCACTTTTATGAAAGATATTTATGCCCTTACCAAAGTCACTTGTAGTTTATCTATGAGGCGGTAAAGTTTATATAACGCTCGAGTTAATAGACTAGGAAAATTTTCTTTCCCTTAAAATGGCATATTACACACTATTATTGCGTAATATTTTATTTTAAAATTGACGTGGCCAATGTCTCACAACAAGTTATAGTCTGCAGTGAGGACAGGCCATGCATATGAGTGGGGAAGGTTTAATTTATATATCAGAGAGGAGAGAGAATAAACTGTGTGCAGTTTCCGTGTAACACAATAATGATCTCGCTAGAAATTCCCATAAAACGTTGCAATATCCCGACCGAAAGCGACTTTCCATAATATTCACATTTCCATTGAATTTTCTCGTTTCTCTCCTCTCGCTGGGATGTAAGTAGCGTTGAAAGGGCGGCAGACAACTCTCTCCTCAAAGAAAGCGGAATAAAAGGTTAAACCATTTTGTTTGTCTATCTATGCACGATGAAAGTGTTATGGTGGGTTATTGTATATTGTGGTGCAGTATGTGGACGTACTGCAGTCAGAGAGGAGCAGAAGGTAGAATTGTATGGTGTGTTGCAACAGAACAGGGAAAATGAGAGAAGCGTAAAAGTGTTTTCACTGTATTCTTCGTTTTCTACTTTTGTATGGATGTATGTACGTCTGCAGAAACAGGGTGTTATTGGGAAAAGCTATAATGATCATCGCCACCATCATCAGCAGCCAGAAAGGCATTGAGAAAACAAGTCAGTACAAGTGGAGAATTACTAACACCACCGCCACCAGTAGCACCCGTTCTCACTCAAGTACACCAACATCATGTTCTCTCTTCTTTTCTCTTCGTCTCTCTCTCTCTCTCTCTCTTGCTGCCTGTTACAAAAGTCATGAACGCAATGCAGAATGAAAATAATGAGGGAGAAGACACAGAATGGGTTGATGTGGCATCCAATTTTGAATACAAAGTAATAATACCATACCAACAAGCCATAGTATACTAACTTGCTTCAACAATAGTTATGTCAGAAGCAGCGGTAGCAGAGGAGATGTAGGCAACCATCATCATTCTGAAAAGTGTGGAAACTTGTACTCTCGCTTCTTCTGAATGGAACTTTTTACTATAACAAATGCCTTCAGCTTGAAATGGTGAAGAGAAGAAGTAGAGGTGCGAATATTTCCAACTTGGACCATCGCTGTTCCTCATATTTTAAAGAAACGAATATGAAGCTGTAATAAAATAAAAAGTGTATACATAGTAGTAAGAATCATAATCAGCCTACATTTAAGAATAATTCATAGAGTATTTTAAAATATCGTTTTAAAATTTAAAGTTCGTGTTCTGACTCTGACTCGACTGGTGTCTTTCAGCTAAATTATCTTTTGATAGCTAAAATTTTAAGAACATTAACTACTGAGTTGACACCAGTTAAGAAGATTGTAATTCAAGTTTTTTTTGCATCTTTGTAATAAAATGGGGGCACTCAAAAGAGTTCTATCGCCCACCTCTACAATTCTTAGAAGCAGTGTATGGTCTAGCAGAATTTTTTTTACCCTAAGTCGGAACATATTACGCTAGACCAACCGTAACGTTCCTTACATATCCATACAACAACCACTTTTCGAAAGCCATCCCGATCTTGTGTCTGTATATGATTCTGACAACAATACATACTTTCATTTCATAAGATCATTATCAAGCGTCTGCATACATACAGATAAGCATATATATATTACCTATAAGACGATATAAAAATATAACATACCTACCTCAAGCATTTCTTTAATAATACACACTCCTTTCTCTTTATACATTACAATCTCAAAGTGAAAAGAGCACATTGCATTGTAAAAGCTACAACAAGGCGTCATACATTTTATACCAAAACTTGGTAACATTTTAGAGCGCATTATTCAGATAGAAGGCTATAGACTAGACCGAAATAATGCACTTACAACTTATGTGTGGTGCGAGTGTTGCGAGTAACAGTTTGCGTGTGTCTGCTTTCTATAGTTATCTATACATACAATGTGGCACTGCTCACACTTAAATACCTACATGTATAAATATGTTTTCAAACTCTGTGTGTGTAAGAGTGCAGCAATGTTTTGGTGGTGCCAAATGCCGCAGTAAACCTTTTTTTCCCTTCTATAGTGCTAAGGAACCAGCGAAACTCATAACGTGTGAATATAACTACTACATAGGATATCATTCGGCAGCAGACATGTCCCAGTCAAATGTAAAAGAAAAAGCAAAAAAATATAGTTACAAGCATATACACACATCCTACGTTTATGTGGTTTAGATGGGTAGAGGGAGAGGGAAGAAAAACCCTAGACTTGAGAGAACTTTTTTGAAAGACTTGCTTGGTTTTGTGGAAAGGAAGAAAGACTAACCATAGGGACATTAGGACGGTTCGAGAGAAATGAAGGAGAGGGGAAAAGAGTTTTTTTCTCTGAGAGAAAAGAAAGAGAGGGAGAGAGCGTGTAAGAGGCATGTAGTAAGCAAATGGGGAAGTTTACTACTATTTCTCCTGCTCAACTCCTACTCTCTTTTTAGATTGTGGTGGGGGTGTTAGGATCTGCTGTAGTCTGCCTGGATGTATATTTACCTACCAGTTTAGCTTTCCTTGTGCCATAATAATGCTTCTTATACTTACTGCTGTGCTGGTGGTGTGTTGATGCCGAAAAATCTAGTAAAAAGGAAAGGGAGAGCGAGAGAATGCTAGACAGAGGGCAAGTTCGTTATCGATTTGCTTGTCCCAGGGTACGCATACACATACACAGACAAGTATGTTGTAGCATAAAGTAAGCCAACATCATCTGTTGTACGCTTTTCTACTTATTGGCCTTTCCTTCTTCTTGCATTAGTGGAGTAGAGAGAGTGGAGAGGTGGTAGGCACGCCTAAAAAATACAATTCTCTTAGAGTGAAATGGCGTCGTACTTCTTCTTTTTTTTTAAAAAAAAAAAGTAAAGCACAGGACAAAAAAAATATTTCTCTTGTCATTATACTTTCTCTTTTGCCTTTCTTCTCTTTCATTTTTTTAAAAAAGAATTATATAACTTTTTTTGTGAAAACCTGATATATATAGTGGCAGTGGATGCTAGTCTTGCTAATTTTCAAGTGCCATTTTCCAGTGTTGAATTTTTGCATACGGTTTTTTCCCAGAAGTTAATGACATAGGTTTTGCCACCTCTATTGGTAGAAAGGGAAGAGAAGGAAGCCAGCTTAATAAATATATATTGTGAAGGGCGCATAGGACTCACTTATTTAGAATTTAAATGAGAAGTGGTGAATCTTTACATATGTATGAGTGTAACAACAACGGTTGAATATGATCAACCTCAGCAAGGTTTTAGAGGATCATGATCTCATGCTATTCAAATAGACTGAACAAATTTTTCTGACTGGAGGGGGAAACTCGTTGGAAAATTATTTTATTTTGTAAGATGAGTTTTGTAGCGCTTCCTTTAATTTGAAAATGATATTGTGAAACTTTTTACTTCGAGTATTTTGCATATTACACGGACTACTGCAGACATGCATGCACTTTTGTATAAAATTGTTACACTTACACTTTATTTGTGCTCATGAGAGTGCGGATGGACTATATCTATAGAAGCCCATCTGCATCTATTGATGCTCCGATTCAGAATATTTTGTACATAGCTAAACTACATACATATAACTAGCATTACTGTAATAGCTCACATCTTTCTACTTGCTTTGCTATTATAAAAATGTACATGCACACGCCAAACATCACCCAACTGGTTGTATGTATGCGGTATCGTATATTCGTACATATTCACATCGTATCATGCAGTAATGGACTGCGGATGAGAGTGGAGAAAGCAAAAGGAAATCTCTGTTCCTCTAATATTTGTTCTTGCGCTCTTCCGGCACCGCATTGCTCCATTACTGTCTCTTAAAGCCATCTTCTTCCAATCCAACTGGCTTTAGGCCCAGAAAAAAGTAAAGAGCTAAGGCATTTTATGCGATTCGCACTCATAGAAACTATACCGGAATTCTAGATTTTATATAGATTTCCAAACAAGTTGAATAATGTTTACGCTCTTTTAAGGGTAACTATGAAAAAACTACTTCCATTTCTCTCTCTCTCTCTGGCTTGCCAAGCTCAATTTTTCCATAACAATGCACTTGATGGTATTGCTTTCAACCAAGGCAGTCATGATGAAGGGAAAAAAGTAATAAGTGGAAAATGGTATCGTCGCAATACAAACTTTCGCTTTAGCCAAAGGATGTACTCGATTAAAGCTGTAGTCTGCCTGATAAGACATTACCACTAAAAGCATAAAAACACAAAAACGCAAAAAAAAAACCTAGACCAATACTTTCGCAAATTTTAAGCCCAAGCGCACACAGTTTTCGTAATTTAATTTAGTCTGTGTGTTGTGTTGCTCAAGGTACATAGTACACAAAAAAGCTGTATGTTTTTATATGTTTATTTTACTGCCTGTGAACGACGTCTGCTTAAATGAATACTACAGGCTTTATGTAAACATTGCTGTATAGAATTGACATGATCAGTAACTAATTGTGAAAATTATCCATTGAATATGGGGTTAAGGAATACTGACTTCCTATATGTACTTGAATTTTGATTGGCTCCATAAAAATTAGCCCTCAACAAAAAATCTGCGCCAAACTAAGGGCATATTCGTACAGTGCATTTTCTTTTATTTCAAGCCATTTCATGATTATGTCTTGTGATGTTACTGATGTTAGTGTTCTCAGGGAGATTCAATTAAAGCCTTTCAAAAACGACTGTACTATATTTTTTTTATCTAGAACGCTAATTCGACTGCTGTAAGCCATTCACTTAATGCTCTCTCGTGTTCTAACTCATGAAGTAAATCATGAAACATTGTTTTTTTCTTTATAGCATACTACTATTGCATATGCGAGCATATAAATACTTCTTTTTTTAGAAGGAATCCTTACTATTGCAAATTTCCTAATAGCAATGTCGTAAACAGCTTCCCTTTGCAACTTGTCAGCGTAAGAAAAATGAAATGTAGCATGGGTTTAAGACAGGATAAACTTGGGAAAGACATTTCAAGTTTAGCATAATTAACAGTGAGTTTATACCGCTTGATCCCATATGCTCTCTGCTCATTGAGATGAGAATGTAACAAAAATGACGCATAAGACGGAATTATGAAAGAAGCTTAAAGAAATCAATAATTTACTTTGCAAATGAATAAGAGTTTAAGTTTAACGTTAGAAAATGGCAAAAGAATTCACTTCTCTTCATGTCACACACTACCATACTTGCCTTTGATCACACAAGTTGATCCATATAAAAGTTTTTTTGTAATATGAATACAAGAAGAGTGCGACGCAAACACAAGCTATCACGTAGGATACACGTATTCCAGGCTCCGATGAGATCTTCATCAAAAGTCGTCATCTTCTGGTAAATCTCTAGGGAACCTGACAAAAAAGTCGTTTTGTCGTTAAAAATTTAGAAGCCAACTATTCTTTAAGAATAAACGTGCCACAGTGGGACCTTCATTATTAACCTTTCATGACTGCGCGTGCTTTTTCACCTGAAAATGAATAACTATGAATGCAATTTTTAAAGAGATAATCAAGGGAAAAGTTTGAAATTACATGCTACCATAACTTAAAATTTATCATAAGAGCTAATTGCTCCATGAATAAATATAAGGATTCCCATAGCTAATTAAAAGTAGTGATTTAGGTCCCACAAATTTTTTATCGTGAGCGTTAACCAACTTTCTGAAACTTCATCTTAGATTGGTTTAATACCCACGCATCCTACTTAACTAAACATATTTTTGGCCTCACTGCTCACGTCAGATTTCCTTCAGCTCATACTTAAATTTTATAGATTTTTATTTCATGTGGATAAAATGTTTCTGTGCTGTTATGTTGTTACGAAAAGGAAAAAAATACTGCGATATTTCTAAGTTTACTTTTAGCATGGAAAGAAAATCTCGAATTTTCTCATGCTGTCTCTCACTATATCTCCAGCAATCCACTCACCCAATGGCTGAGAGCCCTTGACTGGAAACGATCTTGTCTTTTTTCAAAAGGCCTAGTACAAACCTAAAGTATTTTATACTATTGTGTTTTCAGTGAAAACTCTTCAGGTAATATGATTTTTTTCTCGCAGCTGTCTTTACATTTCTTGTTTCTTTTCGATAAGCTTGAAAATTGCTGTACAATGGGCGAAAAATCCCTCGTTTTTATTCGTCACGCTCGTATTTCTCTTGCTGCTCCAGAATATCCGTTATTACGTTGTTTTAGTTGGTATGAGGGAAGAAGCAAGAGAGCCCTTAGCTTAATCCCACACTTGTCTGGAAATCTGCCATGCTTTCCAATCCACAACCAGAGAATAATCATTATTATTCATCATACCCAATAAAATGCAGGTTTTCTATGAGTACATGCATACGTGACGTGGTCAGAATATTATGAAAAGTTGGTTTCGCAGGGGACTGCAAAGGCGCATACATACGCTCATATCCCAAGAAAAAAAGATTCACATGTCGATAATGCCTGGGACTTGGGACGCGCAATAATATGTTTCTGCTGCAAGCACTTCACAGTCGGACACTTTCTCTCTACAACGCATTAAAATGAATGAAACAAACCCGAAGTCCTGTGAGGATAAAGAAGTTTGGCAATCAGAAAGGAACCTGCCAAGCTTATCTAACTAGCTACTCTGTATGCTGATGCTGTGGCTACTGCCACCACTAACATCACTGCTGTCACACTTTTTTATTGCAGATTGCTTCAAATGATGATCATGTAAAAAAATGTACTCTCCAGAAAAACTTGTTATGTGCGCACCCTCTCTCTATTTATATAACCACGACAATTGTGTTTTAGTTGTTGGTGCTGTAGCTATGATAAATATTAAATGTAGTGGTAACTGCGGCTCAAACTACTAGCGACAAAGTAATGGACAGGGAGAAACTGTGAGAAAGGAATCCCAATTTCCACCAATACCGACTCCTCTTGCCCACTCTCTCTACCCATTATTGTGTTCCAACTGTGTGTGGTGACTCAATTTGGAATAGTCGTCCTTATTCGTTGGTTTTGCTTTGGCATATTTACTAAATACAGCTGGCAAGATATGTATGAAAAGTTCGCATATCTTTTGTCACTAAGCCATGTAGCAATGCGTCGTGCTTGTTTATGGAATCGTGTCTCATGTATTTTGTATAAATTTGCTGAAAGATATTAGAACTTCCGAAATTGCCACTGGAATGTGTCTCGCTAACTGACACGAAGATACTTTTCAGTGATAGGACAAGTCAAGCCAAGCAGTGAAACAAAAACTGCAGAGCCGTACATAATAATAATGATAAATAGGGATAGAATCTACAGTTCCTACTGCGGTGATCATGCTTCTAGCAAAAGTTGTCACATAAAAATGAATCCCTGTGCCAGCCACTCGAGATAATGAATTAGGATAACAATGAATAAATAAAATATTCTTTGGACCCAACGGATGATACAGCAATACTTACCAGGGACTCATCATCATATCATTTGTCATGATCTTGCGGTTGTGTTTAAAACAGTAAAAGTTTGAATTTATAAAACTTACAGAGAAGTTGTATGCTTGCTCATTATTGTTAGAATTATATTTTAATACAACACATAAAGGAAAAGGCGTTGTATCGTTCATTTAACAGAAAAATTAAATTTTAAAAAGGAACATGACCAATCACATGTTAATCATCAAACTTAATAAATTTAAGAGATGTAAAGGCTCGATTTGATAGGTTCATTTACAAAAGCCATTGTTGTTATTGTTGCTGTTGTTTTCTCTTCAATAGCCCTTTTCTTTCAAGTTTATCCTCTTTGGAGTTGTGTGTCAGCCAATTCATAATACATTTTGTACTTTACAAGGGATCGTGTTAGATTAATCATTGTAAATGCTTGCCTGACTTTGACGTTCTTACTTCTTTGAGAAAAAAAAATTAGGTTCAAGTCCAAGTATCCAATGAATGAATGAGAACGACAGGTAGTAGTACATGTGCAGCTCACTTGGGGATAATATATATACCAACCAAATTTATAAGCATAAAGATTCCACTTTTTCAACCGAATTCTACATTGGACACTCATATAAACGTTTTCTTCAGAATAGAATATTTTCGCACATACTAACAAGTGTGCCCGTATATGCACACTTAGACTATAGCGAAAACTTTATTCTCACATATAATCACATCCTCACGTTTTTGTTTCACATGCAGACATCTTTTTAGCAAGCTTAGCCTTTACATCTTCTTAGTCTGCCAAATGCACAATCATTTTATCATTTCAGGAGGAGAAAGGGAAGAAGAATCGACTAGTATGTATGTGCAATCTCTCTTTCGTAATACCTTACCATATTGTTCGACAAATGAGAGTTATGTCCTTTGTGCCTCATATGCATAACGAGAAACCTCATATAAGTCCTGTGAGAAAAGACAGGGAGTCAGCTAGCAGTGTACTCTTTACAAAAGCCAAGGAGATGAGAGAAAAGCCACTTGAGTCAAAAACTAATAGAGGTTCATCTTCAAAGTATAAGAAAACTAAAGGAAAAAACATCAAAGCATTCTTCTCAGTTCTTCTTCAGACTTGAGAACGAAATGGTTTTTTAAAAAAATCTTGATATTTTTATGACGGTAAAAGTTTTATCCCTTATATAAACGATGCAATATTCACGTATATCCCGAATATATTGTTTGAATTTCTAATACCAATAATAATAATAACTACTAGAAAGAAAGCCAGGCGGAGAAAGTCTAATATTTTGTTATTATGATGCCTTCAAAATAGTAAGTATCTATCTATAGATGCATAAGCCGCTGGTACAACAAACCCGATTACTTGGAACGACGAAGACGACATGTACGAGAGAGAGAGAGAGAAAGTACAAGCATAAAATTTCCCTTTTCCTAAGGAAAATGGTAGCAATATTACTGCTGCCATTGCCAGCAACAGTAATGGTGGTACTACTGGCGCTGCTGGTATTCTGCTAGTGAATGAGTACCTATGTGTATAAAATGAGTTGGGAGACTCCCTTGTCATTTTCTCCAATTTCATACTTTCCTCCTTCTTTTGGATCTTTCTTTTTCTCTCGCTCTTTCTCTCTCTCTCCACACGAGTATCTTGAGAAGGAAAAGAAAGAATAGTATGGGAATACAAGCGAGGAGTGAAACAGAAATCCGCCATATCTTTGGCAGAGAGAACGCATCTCTCTTGCAGCATCTACACTAATACGACTTGGCTTTGGTACAACTTCTCATGACATCGCGGTCTCTGGCGTCAATGGAATAGAGAGAACTACCATCAACAGCACTACCATGTTTAGGGATGAGTAGGTGTATATACATTGCACAAAATGCATAGAAAGTGAGCAGTAAAACCTCTGTCTCAACTATTATTTTATTTATATTAGAAAACTCGTCAGTGCCTTTGAAAGGAAAAGAGATGCCATTCAAACTCTTACTCTCAAGACCAATACCAATATCCATCCTACAAAAGTTGTCTCGTTCATTTCCTCCACAATTTTTTTTTGTTTCTCATGACTATCGTCAGCATGACAGCAAGTTTGCTTACTTATACAGCACAAGTAAAAGAGAGATTTCTCTTCCGAAATAGAGAGACTGGAGACGCTTCATATTATTATTATTATTACCGAAGTGCACTACATTACATTACTGATTGTGAGCTTTTTTTCGGTCTTACTCTTTTCGAAAGTCATCATGATGATGAGCGTCGAGCCCCACTTCCATGACACCATAATATTGTACTATTATTACTATCTGTATTATTCTCTTTGTTTCTTGTTTCTGATGTGCGTCTTCGTCTACCCACACTGACTGATGTTCTCAAGAAATATTCGTATATAGTCTGTATATATCATTATTCTCCACTCAATCTTATCATTTTCTCCGTATTGTCTACAACATGAGGTCTCGTAAAACGAAAAACATTACCTTTTCGGTCACTCTAACAGCAGCCCCACGTCTTCTTTCTTCGACAACATTCTTTAAGGGCAAAAATGACGATACATGCTATAGTTTCTCTCTCTTTTTTGCAATTTGTCGATACGAGATGTATAAGAATGGCTTCTTTTGATGTTAGTGGAGAGAGGAAGAGAGGTGTAATAAATGAAATTACGTCTATGTGCCTACGCTCTGTCGACGGCCATCGCCAATGTAATATCAACGATTGTAATGGCGCAGTATTTCGCCTTACCAGTTTCATTACCAATCTGCTTTTTTCCCTTTTTAACTGGAAAAGGGCTTTGCTTTTTTGCCCTTTTCTTGAAAATAAAATTGATCATGGTAATGGTAACAAGTTTTACTCCACGTTAGAGTTGTGAATGCATTCTGTTTCAACATTGTACGAAAAAAAGTTGTAATGTTTGTTGTTCTAAAAAAATATCATATTTTTGGAGTTTTCTCTGGTTTCATTATTGTGCTACATTCAAATTACCTTTAAAATTGCAATAAGGAATTCTTTCCATTTCCATTGGCATAATACTGTTTCTTTTTCGGTTTGGTTATGGTCACGAATTTTGTAAAAGACAGTGACGTGAAGGGAGCTTTATGCTTATTTGGTAAGCACATTTTTGACACATTTTAGAGAATCCGTTGCCTACATGCATACTTAATATCATCTCTCCATGCTTTTAGAGGTATTCACCTAGTTCAATTCTACTGTTCATATTTATTCGTATCTCCTGAAGGATTTAAAAGTGAAGTGAGCTCACATGTGTGATAGTCACAACTGACTTCATTCTTTATTATTGCCAATGCCCTGTATAAAACAGTTGTGTTCTTCTTTTTGTTTCTTTGTGATATGTATTCAAAGCTCATCCTCCACAAAGCGTACAAGTAAGCAGAAAAAGGAGAATTATTAGGAAATAAAGGAGAAACTACTAACGTAGGAGTTTTCCTCCTTTCGTGTGATGTCAGGGCTACCTAACTCTGCTTCTTTTTCATTTGTTTCAACGAGATTTTCAAAGAACTATATGTACATCTTTCAAAAAGGGAAGAAACCGTAAGAATCGTGATGGCAAAACTGAGGGACAGGCAAGAAGAGAGAGAGAGAGAACAAGAAAGCTGTATGTTATTATTATATTGTGATTTCAACAGACGACATCAGGACTGGTCGAGAATTTTAAGTAAACTGAATCGTTTGTTGCCATCCCCATCTGCGTCTTGTGAAAACGAATCCATTGGAAAATACATATTACGGATAGTCCTACATGTAATGATTATGTCCTTTATGTGCTAGTCCGTAGTCTATGCAGGAAAAGGCATTATTATCATTGGCTATATACTTTCTTACTGTTTAAAATATACTGTTATAGAGGAAATAAATTTCCTTAGCAACGGAAACTATCCCGTGGTAATAGAAGGCCAACTGTGTAAATATTATATGTATATTCACCATCATAAAGTTAATTCCTCTATTAGGTACATCTACAGCTCACGTTTGCTCCTCACACATTCATACAATGCGTATTCACTAATTTCGTTTTTGGTAGTCTCAATAGTCGTAAGTCTCATCACTGAGAAAACCAGGTTGTTTACTTTTACGACAATGCTCCTTTTAAACAGGTGTCTTTGTCGCTTTCTTCTTCTCATCCATCCACTTTCCCAAATTAACTGCATGTTACACTGCATTCTCATGCGTCGGTAATGACGTGCTGTTGTTATCGTGAATGGAATGAAAAGTAAAATATTGTACAGCTATGTTCTTGTGACGTATACTTATACGAAATGGCTTGAGTCATACTTTCTTGTAAAGTTTATGAGAATTACTACATCATATCATATGTGAATATGGAATAGCATAGACTTTCCCCTTTCCATAATTTTTCTTGCAATTTCATGCATTCATATTTAATGTTGTATGTATGCATTCCACACAAGCACTTATACATACCTATGTGTCATTTGCATAATACCACTATACTTTCAGTAGATTCTTGCTCGCATCTTTTCAAAAACTACTGCTAGCATTTTTTGACCACTTTATTCAGCTGAAATATGACGGCTACTTAATTTTACGGTGTGATATTTTACGCTGTAAAATACATCATAGTACATTTTTAGATGGCACGAAGACGCGTAAAGGTAGCGCATTTTATATACACGTACCAATACCAATGTTTATTGCTACGTAGGGAAAAGGAGGCCAGATAGAGCGGACTACATAATTTACTCTTTGTTTTTGCACTGTTACTTCAGCAGAGGGAGCTTATGGCGTCGCCATGTGCCTGTGTTTGTCAAGCTATATTTTTGGGTTTGGCTTTAGACTGTAGTAATGAGAAGCATGAACGAGTGGCTACTCTTGTTAATTCAGGAACTTGCAGTGAGCTTGTTTCCTTTGCTTGTGATGATCTATTGAGTGGGTATTAAATGCAGTTTACTTCTTTCTGAGAAAATTTTCGTGATGAATCATAGTTACATTTATTATGATCAGTCTAGTCGTTATCATCAAATTGTGGTCTACTTTAAGATTATCCTGATGCAATATTACCCCATTCCCGTTCCTCCTCTTGTGGAATCTTACAACAGAATGATCGTAAAGACCAAAGGACTCATAATTATGATGTGTGTGTTTGCTCACTGAGAAATAAGATAGACGCTATTTTTGTCTTAACTCTGCAGTATTCTCTACACTGCACTCTCCTTTTCCTCTATTTTACTACACGTTTCTCTTACAAAGAGAGGATGAAGTGTGAAAAAATGTGCCTATTCACTTTAAAATTCCCTCATGATTCCGCATACATATACATAATACGTGTATATTCATGTTTATGCTTGAAATCTCATAACTTTAAGTTTGATACATTGAGGAGTTACAAGTAGAAAAGCGGCACGTAGTTCTTAGATGACTTTAACGGTGACCCTTTTTGCACATTTTCATATCTTTATTTTCTTTCTGTCGCTCACTTTCTGTCTCTCTTTTTCTCTCTCTGCCTTAAATACATAGTTAACTTTCGAAACACGTATACAACTCCAATTTCATATAAAACGGACATTATATCTGGAATTGAGTGAATCATTGAGTACCAGCAGCACACAAGCATGTATACATAAAAAGATCAATTTTCCGTCATGCTCTGAGGTTTGTCGGTCTCTCTATTTGCTCTCCTTCTCCGTCTCTAGATCCACTTTCCATACACTCTCGTTGTCAAGAATTGGCATCACACTTATTGCGAGTAAAATTTCCTGGATAATTCCTCCCTTGTCATGATGGCAGGCTAGAGAAAAGAAAAAAATTGGCTTGAAGTCCTCTCTACTACAAAACTACAACTACTTGTATGTCTATTGCCTCTCGTTGCCCTGCCGCTGCCTCCAGAATAAAAATGCCCCATTCCTTGTAATATGCATCTTGTGCCTGTACAACTCCCAATCTTTTGCAGTTAGTAGTGGAGCTGAAAAAAAAGCTTGACTTTTTAACTTGCTCTTGATATCCCACATTACTCTCTTCTCTTTGGAATCTGCAAAACATATTTTTACTCTTCGTTGTATTATTATTATGATATCAAACCATCACCAACTCTCTCTCTAGCCTGCAGTGTCAGTAGTAGTCGTAGCCATATTCTTGTTTCTCCTTCACAATCTTACGGCATTATTTCACTATGGCACTAGCAATGGGACAACCAACACGGGCATAAAACGAAATCATAGGAATTGAAACGGCAGTGCGAGAGTTTAAGGGAGGCTAGGGAGAAATGTTTGCTTTTATATGAGCAATACATCTGTACTACTTTAAGCCTAACATCATATCATACATATTATTATTATAACTGCGAGAGATATTCTTATATTTAGCTGAGAGAAGAGATCTGCCAACAGCAGTGGTACATTCAGTGCTTTTGCTTCTGAGACCGAATGCGAATGAGATGTATGGTTTATATTTATGTATGTATGTACATTAGTGCAACAAAGCCGGCGTTTCGTTGCACTATATATTCTACTCTGACTGGATGGCTACGGTTCTTGCAAGCATATCTGCAGTCCCCTTCCATCATGTTGACTGCGTGTGCTTCTTCTCCCTTTTTTTACTCCTCTTCCATAATACCCATATGACGACGATCCCAGCATGGAAAAGGAAATTTTCCCCCTCCCGTATGACATGGAAGCAGTGGCAGTGGTATGCAGTATAGTTATTATGTGCACGTCCTGGTTGAGAATATTGGAGCACTGTAATAACGAAATAAAAAGATGAAACGCGAACACGGATGGCCAGGCCTAAAGAGTAGCTGGAGAGAGAAAGACCAGACGATAGAGCTTTCCTGAAAGAAAGAAGGAAAAATGGTAAAGGCGTTTTAACTTGTAATGGGAAGCAGGGAGCAATTGCTAAAATATTTGTATTCTAACGAATATTCCATCATATCCGTCCGCCCGTGTGTAATATGCAGAAACTAACATCACTAGGCGTTCGACATACTATTACATCAACCACAATGTACGCTCACTACATGATCTTCTTTAATATTATGCACATAAAAAGATGTCGGTATACGCATTTAACTGGCTACCGAGAAATTGAGGAAATAAAAAAGGTAGAGAAACGAGATAAAATCTGGAACCTTAAAAAAGGAGAGAGGGATATTGCTACTTTGTCCTACCCGGGTTTGGTGATCTTTAAGACTGAAAATGAGAAAGTTAGCAGACAAGTAAAATGGCAGTAAAAGAGTAACGAGCCAATACTGCAGTAAGAAGCATTCCACACACATTAAGCAAAGTAGTAAATGAGTTGAAGGAGTACATTATTTATCATGATGCTTCTCTCGAAAAGTTACACAAATATTAAAATTATGTACATCTGTGCATATCAGATCTGTGTGTGTATCAAGTAAGTATACTGTATAGTGTTCGGTGTGGATTCGTGGATTCATATATAAGCCAGAGATGTTGGACAAGCACGTATCACGACGACGACTAGTTCTCTCACCATCATCATTATTAATATGTATACGGTTTTCGTATACGTGTGAACTAGATGAGTGGAGATGACGAAAAATTAGAGACGATAAAGGACAGGAAAAGCCTGAGCAATTTTCCAGCGTGATGGAAAACAAGGAATGAATTATTTCATAAGAGAACGAGCCTCTTTTGTGGGGTAAGGGGAATCATGCCGACGTTTGTGCGCATTCTACCACCACCACTGACTGTCTCACATCTTCTTAGGAGACGAGCTCGTAATACTATTACTACTTTACAGGATTTCTTTTCCTCGTAGAAAGTATCCAAAAAGTAGTGAGAAATGTTGGGAGAAGCATCACCAGTGGTAATATATGCTGCTATGTAGGTGGATCTGACTGATCTGAGATCTTTCATGCAACATGTATTATTAGCAGAGAACGAGGAAATATGCAAGAAATCTAAGAAAATATGCATGCAAATATGCACAAAAAATCGACAAAATAGGA
>JAQIXX010003259.1:0-20486 GCA_034700605.1 Willowsia nigromaculata
CTGCGGCTTCACACCTACGAGTATATTAATGCCCTTTAGAAAACTTGAACCGTATATGGGGACGGTCGGAGATCGGGGATGGTCGGCGATTGGGATGGTCGGTGTTTGTTACATATCCAAATTTTCAGGTAAATTATTTAATGAGCAACAGTAAGTAGGAGATTTAGATATCGACGTAAGTTTTTTCTGCAAAATATAATCAGTAATTGGTTCAGTTGATGTTGATGAGAGCGCTTCAATGGGTGTGCGCCCATTTGATAGCCACTTTACAGCATTGACGGATGGGCCCTGGTTTTACATAAACTTGGAGCAAATAATTTGGTATGCTTCATTCAATTAGTTACTGAATAAAAGAAATGTATGAAGAAAATAATTTCTTGCAACACAGTTCTTTCGTAAATTAAGAATATTGAAAGTAATAGATAGCGTCATTCACTTCCTTTAAGTTTATTGCAAACTTCTGCTGACTAGCCGGATGTAATATCAATACCACGCTGTAATATTAAAATCATGCGTTGGTATCATGCTTGCATAGGTATGGTATACATATATACAGTAAAGTACAGTGCATTTTATCGCTTTCATTCAACAAAGTGATTTATTATCATGACCATGAGTTTCTTTCTTTACATTCGCAGTGGCTAATATGCAGCGTGCATTATTTTATGGGGGGAAATGGCAAAAGCAGCCTCTTCGAAAGTAAACAAGAATCTGGTAAAAATAAATTGCAAATTCGTCTTTGATATTGGGATATTGAACGTTGAACCATCCAAAGAACCTGCACAACTCAATATGCATGCAGATCTGCAAAGTCTGCTCGTGCAGAAAATGCAAACCCATACGTGTACAAAAAAAGCACATTATGCATCGAGATTTTTTTCTTTGTTAGTTATGATAATAGTTATAATGCCAAAGTCCAGTTTTTTTGTTTGTGGGTTGGCTCACATACACCGACATAATAGCACAAGGCTTTGCACAGAAAATAATATGACATGTGTATTATAGTAGATGTTTACAATTGACAAAGGATAAACAACACAATTCAAACAAACCTTTGTTCACCAGTTTAGACCTTTGGATACAAATATGATTCCTATGTAAGTATATACGTTAAATTAAGAATGTCGTACTTACTAACAAGTGCGAAGAAACCCGAAGAAAAGTTTTTTGATGCATACATTCTTGAAACATTATTTTGCAAGAATAGATACATTTTGTTTTACGATCACAGATCATTGATTGCATTGAGGAAAATCATAGTGATGCAAAATTAAATTTTTACCACAGGATACAGCCACAAGATGAGTGCGACTGAGGATGATAACACATTGGAAAGTTTAAGTTATAATCGGTCCTAATAAAATATACAGCGTTTGCATGTAAGATTAATATGACTTTGGCACAAATTTGCAAGTGACATAAATGCGTTGTGACTCTACACATCACATATTTTTTATGATTTCACTGAAAAATATTCCATCTTATTTCAGAATTTACATTTATATGTAGGTGAGGTCAGCATTCATATGCTTAGCTTCGCGCAATCTCTATTAATGATGTACTTATATGATGTATTTACTTGGTACATAACAACTATGAAATTCGTGTTGGGCTGGTTGGTAGATGCCTTCTACTAGAGGCCATTCAGTGTAAAATTACAATTTTTGTTATGTCTACTTAAAGGTGAAGTAAGTAAACTTTGGACTTCCTACTAAACCAAAGCATAGAGAATTAACTCACAGTCGTGTTTTACACGAACACGGTTTTCAGGAAAGTAAAACCTTAGTAAAGCCATAATTAATGCACAATGTCTTTTTGATTATAAGTTACATAACATTTATTAATTTACAATAAGTTAAACATTTAAAATCGATCATATAAACTTTATGAATATTTTTATTGCATACGAGTATAAAATAACAACTTTAATAAATTAGGTAATTTGCAAAATTAAGAAACATTATACAGTCTACTGGTGAAAGCTGTGTTATGATGACGAACTATCCTCTGATGAGCTGCTGGACTTTTCTCGTTTGCTGGTTTTCTTTTTAGATTTACTTTTCTTTTTCTTCTGCTTTTTCAGCTCCTTTTTCAAGAGTTTCAGCAGTTTTTCATCGGTCCTGTAAATAAATGAATAAATAAGCCAGACTCAAACAGTGGTTCACATACTCCCACACTGCATTAACACTAACATTACAATTGAGGAATATACTTACGCAGTTTGCTGTTCGTCTTCTTCCTCCTCTACTTTGCGTTTCTGGGTAGATTCATGACCACGAGCGTATCTTGGGGGTGAGCGACTCCAATGTTTCTTTGACCCTTCTTCTACATCTCCAACTTGCTGTGGTCGGCCTTTCCTATGCTTTTTAGGCACATCCTCATCTGAATCGTGCCCCGAGTTAGATTTTGACGCTGATGGATCTCTTATCCATGGTGCTCTCGGTCTCGATTTTGGCATTGAATTGTGAGGTTGTTGAGATTTTTTGTCCTCAAAAACTTCCACCCCTCGACCCTTCCCTTTCCACTTGTACTTTGCCACACTCTGGCTAAAATCTACATGTATTCTTCGGTCATCTATCAGAACATTGTCCATTTTAAAGTAAGCATCCTCACACGCTTTTCGATCCTCAAATTCGATGAAAGCATACTGTAATGATTCCCCAGTTTTCTGGTCTTTGATTACTTCACAACTATAAAGTAGTTAAAAAGAAGTAAAATTAAACATACATAACATTTGGCCAGTGAAATGATGAATAGCTATATAGCTTCTGTTTCAATTTCTACCTTTTTACTTTCCCGAAACGGCTAAATATGATTTCCAAATCCTCATCAGAAGTAACTGGATTAAGTTTACAAACGAAAAGAACATTTTCTGGTGGTGCTACATCGGCGTCAGGCAAGTCACCTATCATTTCTAAAATTGTTGCTCTGGCTTTCGCATCCTTATCTTGAATTATTTCTTCCAACTCTTGTATGGACTTTCCTTGCTGGTCGTCTATATCTTCATCCGCTCTGATTCTACCACTCTAAAAAATTTTACGATTTCAAAGTAGAAATAATTAAGGCAAGCATTAAGAGAGACCACGAATCACGAATTATCCAAGAAGTAGAAATAGTAGGGGAAATCCAACGACTTACGTCTATTAATGCTATTGTAGGTGATGGAGATCTACTAGGAATGTCTAGTCCTTTTGGGTCATCAAAGGGGTCATCTAATATAACTGTATGTGTAATTCTAATGTCTTGGTAAGGACGATTTTCGCCATCGCAGATGGCTTCGTTTATCTTTTCCAGAATATCAAATCCCTCAGTAACTTCTCCAAATACACAATGTTCGCCATCTAGGTATGTTAATTTTTCTCCAAGTGTGAGAAAAAATTGGGAGCCCAGCATTTGATCGCCGTAATTCACCATTGAAATGAGTCCAGGCTTGGAGTGCTTTATAATTGGTACCTTCTCTGAGTCATAATACTTGGCTTGCTCTCCATATAATAATCTAGAAAATAAGTGAAAATATAATAGTTACTGCTGGCATTATAATTCCTAACAAAACGGTCATTAATGAAGCGCTTAGTGTAGCGTCCACGTGAAAGCTAACTGATCAATGTTAATTACCCATAAACAGATTCCCCTCCTCGTCCACTGCCACTGGGATCTCCCGTTTGAGCTATAAAGCCCCTCTGAACACTGTGGAAAAGGTTGAAATTGTAGTATTTGATCTTACAAAGCTTGAGGAAGTTGGTGCACGCTGGAAAAATAGGAAAGAGACGATTATAACAACTAATTTCACTGAACATTTCATGGAAAACCAACAACAGAAACGAGAAAACACTTTAAAGCACTAATAATAATTGTGCTTCCCAACACAAACTTACTTTTGGGTCTTTCCTCCGTGTACAAGTCCACTGTAATGTCACCCAGCGTTGTTTCAATAACCACAGCCATTTCTAATATCTTCTATTCAACACTATTCAAAAAATGGAAACTGAACAATTAAAAATATTTACTTTCCACCATTCCGGCTTGTTTCGAAATAAAAGCATGTTATTGTTTATTTGTTTGTTTTGTTTGAGTATTTGATCGATATGTAGCGCTTGTAAAAATGACGTTTTCAGCTGTCTAGTTTGATGAGAAAGTGAGTCGGCTGAGTAGTCGCCGCTTCTGGTTTAGTATCAGGTGAAATGGGGGGAATGTGTGAATTGGCTGTAGAAGAAACAAAGACAGAACGCGTTTTTCTTTACTGTAGGAATTAGTAGGAAGTATAGAAAGCTCATGAACTGACTGATTTTGATAGCTTTGAAATTGATGAACCTAGGGGAAATTAATTAATGAATCACCCATCTTCCGAATTTTATTACAACAACAAACGATCAAAAGAGCATCAAATATTATATAATATGAACGTAGAATATTTTTTAGTGACAGAGATGATATCATTTAATGCGGTTGCTCCAGTCGGCTTTGTATAGTTTTTTCCAGCTAACTATCGATATAATTGTAATCCGTTGATATGTTGCATTACAGTACAGTGTTTAGTCTATGCGGATAAGTATGTGGTGGTATTTAGTAAGCATATTTTCAGAATTTGCCTGACCTCGTGGGATGAACGCCAAAATGAATGGATTTTGTGAATTTCATAACAGTAAACTGTTTATTTTTGCACATTGCACAATACAAGTACTTCCAGACAGAAATTGGAATAATTATAAAACTCTTTTTTCAAGGTAAAATAAATCAAGCATTTAAAACATGAAATCTCACAGATTAATCATCAGGATCATCCACTTGGAACGCCATGAGCATATGTTATCATTCTACTAAAAATTCGTACAGAATGTAAATGATTCGTTTGCTTGCATTATGACACATGTTGTGTATATGTGCGTTGAAGCAAATCTTACATTACATGGTAATTATAGATAAGCTACAGTGTTGTTTTAATTATATGAACGAAGAAGAAAAATAAAAGTAAAACCGAAGTCTATTCGAGCACCACGGACTCGACTTGGATAATTTTAAAATATTGACTATAGTATGTAAATAAATAGGTATATGAATATTAAGCTAAAATGATTTTAAAGCTTTATAAATGTTTTATTTTTTTTTAAAGCTACGCATATCTATCACCAAAATTGTTGGAACTGCAATTCATTAATGCAAGAGGTATGTTTCAAAACTGAACACAATATAAAACGCCTTGAATACTAAATATTCTTATAGACTTTACTTTGCAGCACACCTTTTTGGCAGAGATATAGTGAGTTCACTGAATTTTCGTATTCTTCCATTCCACATTCCAACTTTTTGCTTCTCTACACTTTTTACGGAAATAAAGGAGATGGATATGCATCATGCATGATGCGATGGTCGTTTTTTTGCAAGAATGAAATCGCGTTCCTTGGCTTGCTTCATTCGCATATGCAAGATTCTGCACCTTTGCAATATGCAAAGTTATTTTATGCCAGTTATTAAAACATACATCGAAAATGAGAAAACCGTGTCCAAACTGTAACCGAAGCAAATATTCTTGCGTACTTGCATTGAAAAGAATACAGTTGTACATTGAGAATCCAGGTAATTCGTTGGTCTTTGGCCTATTAACATTTCATTTCATCTTACGCAAAATTGGCTTATACCAATGCTGCCTTAATGGAACCATGAAAGAAATAAAAGTTATCATAATTTATCGAACTATCTATCGATCATTTAGTATTTGCATTAGGAATCAATTATTTCGTTTTCGAGCAGCAGGAACTGGAGACTAATCCTGATTAAGCTTTTATAAAGTCTTCGTGCAGCATGAACAAAGTGTGTACTTGTGTAATAGTTCTCTTGACACTATCAGCAGTCTCATCGAGAAGGTTATCCCGAAAAGTGGACTGTAATAATAATGGACGCCTTACGGAAGTACAAAGTAGGTACCTGGAGGAAATCCAAGTTCTAGCCCGAAAGGGTGGAATGCCGGAAGAAGATTGGAAGGCGATTACTAAATATGATGAAGAGGTTTGCTATGAGATTGATTGCATTGAGTCCGGTAGGTTGCACTTTGCATATAAAATATGAATAAAACATTTATTTTCTTCATTATAATCATCCTAATGAATAGAGCATTGATCATATCTCTAAAATATTTGTACTTTTAGCACTGGAAATCATGCAGAGCACAAATTTTAGTGTGGATCCTTGCAAACCTAGGAAATGGTTGGAGTTTGCATGTGCTCGACGTGTCAATGGACCGGATAACATAAACCAGTTAGAAAGACTAATCAAATTAGTGGAGAAACAAACTCTTGGTACATAGAATACAATATATAATACAACTACAATTACTACATTACATATATACATACATGGTGTGGTATTTATGATTTATGGAATATCGTAATTATAACTGGTAGCACTTTTGGAGAATGAATCAGGCACCCATGATGATGACATTCTTCATTCCGAAGCAACAACATATTTTTTTCAGTGCAAGCATAAAGGTAACATTCCCATTTAAGTCAATGATGGCTAGTGATGCATAATCATCATCACTTAACTAGTTTGATGAATATCATTGATTTTACAGCACAAGCGGACGACCAGGATGTCGTCACTATTTTGAAACATGCTGAGATGTACGGGAATTGGCCTATTTTAACAAACAAAGATCCTGGGGAAAGGTTCAACTGGTTGCACATGCTAGCCGATCTCAACAGGATAGAAAGGCCAGGGTATGCTCCTTACTTTTTCCAGGTAGATGTTCCAGAATTTTTCAAAAAGCTAGGTCCTGTTGAGGTAAGAGTCTTTTTAAAAATAGAATGACCACGAATTTATTACATAATATTAGTGTGATCTAGATCGAATTATGAAAGATGCTGAATTTGTAGCTAAACGTTGGGCGATCCATTTTTCACGTAACCAATAAAGACCTGATAAATATGTTGACTATGCTGCAAAAGAAGATGGGGAGGAAAAAACCCGTCAGGATTGATCAAATAATTCCGATGCTAACACTTCTAACCAATGTCTCTAGTGCTACAGTTGTCCAGGAGGAAGGGCAAACTGTAACAGTTGGCGAATTTCAGACGTTGACGAACATATACCTCCAAGAACACAAAATTGAGCTTCCAGTGAATTGGCTAAGTTTCTTCAAGCGAGTATTTGAAGGAGCCGAGACCATTGAAGTGACACCAGACCTTCCAGTGAAAATTTGCTTTAAGAAAGCCATGAGCGTCCTATCAGCTATTAACACAGCAATGACTAGCAAACAAAAGAATGACAGGTGGGCAGTAGCAAATCTTTTACATTTCCAGTTGGTGTCAACGCTCCTCCAAGAAGCAACAGCATTACTGGATGATAAAAACAGTTTTAAATGTGTGGAGTTGACAGGGTTGGTACAAATTTCAAACAAAGGTCATGTGTAATAAACCATACACCATGATATTAAATGAATGAATTCAATCAATTTCATCAGGGATCGAAAGGAGTTTTGTCTTGCAACGGTTCAGGAAGTTTTCGGCTATGCACTGGGTGCTACTTATATAAGAACGTATTATGATGATAAAGTCACGCCAGTTGTATGTCCCAACTATTTCAATATTTAATGCTTGTCTATGTAATTATCTGCCATTTGATGATGTATTGCTGTAATGCATCAAGGCGATAACAGCCATATTCCTCGCATGTTTTTTTAGATTGAAGAATTAGTAAGCAGTGTTAAGCAGGGATTCACTGATATCATTGGTAAAACGAGCTGGATGGAAAATTCAACACAAGAATTCCTTCGTGACAAAATCGAAAATATAAGAACGTTCATTGCTTACCCAAAGTGGATTATGGATGATGAGAAACTATTGGATTTTTTTGATGGGGTAGAGTGAAAAACATTTTATTTTGTCTCACCTTCTGTTAAACTTTGAGTTTAGTCAGTAACATGATTCCCGATTTTAATGCTAATGCTACATTTTTTTAAACATGTAGTTGAACCTATCCACTAACAAAAGTAGTTCTTACCCAATGAATTACTTGAACCTGAATACATGGAGATTAGCCAAGAAGCGGGCATGGAGTTACAAATATCACAATCTTACCACATGGAAGGGATTTCCACTGTATGGAAGCAAGAAAATATTAAAAATAAAGATTTGAGTGTGCTTAACATTTGTATATGCGTAATTAATTGGTTGTAATCTATTCGTATCTAACTACAGTTATGATGTGGAATGGAATCACTATCCAGCAACCGTTCAAGCTCAATACCACAAAGCTATAAATGAAGCACGTGAGTTTTAGCAGACGTCATAATCATATTCACTAGTCATAATAATTTTTCACGCTTTCCACGGAATGCTTTCAATTTAAGTTATTTTAGCTTAGTGTTTGACAATTATGGTGAGAATGTAAATTAAGAAAGGGGCTAAGTGCACATAAAGGTTGAATCAAATACATTTTGTAGGAATTGAGGCTGGAGTTATTCAGAAACCCATTTTTGGTGTCAAGAGACCCGGGTAAATATGTAGCTTCCAATACCTTTTAATCCAATGCAGTCACACTCTCTCGCTATATCAGATATCTAAAATAGCAAATTTTTCATTGTAGATTTATGAACTACGGAGGACTTGCTATGATCGTAGCTCACGAATGCTCCCACATGTTCGATATCATCGGTAAACTTTCAACTTAGCAGTATATATGATGCAACTTTTGCATTGATAAGTCGTTCATTATTAGAAAATATTTCACACCTTCAAATTTCAGGTCGCATGTTTAATAAGGATGGAGAGAATGCTAAAGAATATTGGGATGAAAAAAGTTTAAACAAATACTACGATTGGGTACAACAGGTTGCGGAACAGTACGGCAGTGAGCCGTATCCTCTTTCGGAAACTTCGGCTGAGTTAGTGGATCCGTGGAAGACAATAAATGAAGATATTGCCGATATACTTGCTGTCTACATAAGTCATCATTCTTACCAGACATACCTGAAAGAGTTGGAAAGGAAAGGAGAAAAGGAGAAAGTTCTTCCTGGCTTGAAAAAATTTAATCCGCAACAGTTGTTTTACATGAAATACGCAAACGTACGATAAGTATAAAATTGAGTATCATGTAATTTTTCCGATGTTTGTTTTGGCAATGCTAAAGCTTTCTGAATCAAATTTTAGTATGACATTTTTTTTGCTTTCAGATGTGGTGTGACAATAAAGATATTCAAGACAAATACAACGACATGCTCTCCGATCACAGCTCAGGCAACACTAGAGCTACTCTCCCTTTAAAATATTCTAAGCAATTTGCCAGGGCATTTAGTTGTAAACTTCCAAAGAGCGAAAGTGACAGCAATGAAACATGAAAATGTCTAAAGGAAATATTAGAAGCACTGAAATCTTTAATGTGACTTATTGTTAGTTTTCTTGCTCATATACAACTAATACAATTAATTGTTAAATTGTGAATTCCTAGTCTTACATCATTTTACATTTTTACAAGTTGTAATTTCCAGAAAGTAGTGTGTTCAAGAAAACTTTTTTCTACTTGCACAAGTTGCACAGGTAAAAATAAATTAACTCCAAGAGTTATGAGTACATTACATTATATTCTCGCGGAAATACCATATGAAATTCGTGCATAAGCATCATCATTTGTTTGAAAATTCTTCTAAAATATTTATGCAACATCGTATCAGTCAGAAGAGATCTCATATACTTTAACCATATGTGGAAGTCAACGTGCTGAAATTCTACGAATCTTTTACTTCCTTGAAAATTATACCCACTAACTAACATACATTACTACTCTGAAATCTAAAGTAATTCCATCATGAAGGTGCTGTGGAGGGTAACGAAGCGTTGTTCTTTATGACTTTCAAGTGAGTACAAGGTAAGTCAGAAGAGTACCAAAAATAAAGTTAAAATACCATGTAAGCAGAGTGAGATAAATGAGCTGTACTAAAATTATAGTATTGCAGTGTTCCAGTTAGAATGCCATCAATCAAACTAAACAATGAAATACATATTTAGCTAAAGTGCAACTAATGCACACGCCGTTCCAGTGCATAATTTTCCTTAATTTTTTACCATCCATAAATTGGAATGCACAACTACGTATCGTATCTCAAAAGGTAGGCGCACTTAGAGATTCTAAAAGATCGGGTCCACGTGCCGTACCAACATCTTCCACCGATGAAAAAATGATTATCAGGAAATTTGTTCTGTTTTGAATTATCATAAATTACCTGCTCAAATACCATACATATGTACTTGTGATTGCGATCTGCAAAACTCCTTTTTAATAACCTTTTAAATGGATATCTTATTTAACTCGTTTTGCAAAAACAAAACTGCACCGTCAACCGCCCATCCGAAACTTAAACCCATATTATGTAAATACGGAAAACTGCTCGGTTAATTATTTAATATACGCTTAGAGCTACTTGTAGGCATTACAGATTTAATAAAAATTACGATGGCTTGGTATATATAATTACCGACGAAAAATGAGTTCGACTTTAGTTGCTAATAAGTAGAAATTCGTGCCTTATCTACAACTTGTCATTTCTGAAATTCCTCAAAGAAAATGAGGGACAAACTTTCCAACGTTTTAACGTTATTTTTTCTGATTCTCTTGATAAGAAATGGCACTTCAAGGAGACAATCCCGTAAGAGTGAAAATCCTCTTGAAGATTGGCAAAAGCGAGCGTTAGAAAAAATTCAAGTGATCGCTCGAGAGGGTGGACTACCGGAAGCAGAATGGAAGGGAATAACCAAATACGACAAGGATGTCTGCTACACAAAGCCGTGCTTACAGTCAGGTAATGCACACAATTTTAACTCTGTGTCATTTTTACTTTATGTCGACCTCATATTATTGATAGTTATTGTTCGTATGAACTGGTTATAGCACTGGAGGTGATGGAAGCTACTAATTTTACCGTTGACCCATGTCGTCCTAACATGTGGCTTAGTTTCGTGTGTGCCAGAAGAGTAAATGGAGTGGACAATCTGAATCAATTAGAACGGTTAACTATGAAAGCCCAAACAGATACATTAGGTCATTAGCAAACCCTTTATTTTTTTCATGAATCGTATTAGTATATTGAGAAATCATAGTAAATTCTCTCATGCAGGTCTTTTGAAAAACGGCTTACCTGTCAAAGGGAAGGGCGATGATTATTTGTTGAAAGAGGCTCAAAATTATTACCATCTGTGCAAACATAAGGCGGATCATGACAAAGAAGATGTCAAAGATATATTGGCATATATGTCTGAAAATTATGGGGATTGGCCGATGATTACTAACCGTGATCCTGGTCCAAAATTCAATTGGCTTAACATGATTGCAGACCTCAACAGAATTGAAAGACCTGGATTTACGCCTATGATCTTTCACGTAGTGGTAAAACCTAATAGCCAACTACTACACGTAAGAAATCAACATTGAAATTATAAATATGCTATTGTTTGATGGTAAATCATTTAATTACATGCATCTTAATTCTCTTATTATTTTCATTTATTTCTTTTAAAACACTGATAAACCAAATAGTTGGAAATAGGGACAATGTCATTCCCCGTAACTGCCGAAGATTATCAACAAATGTTGATGCGTATACAAAAAAATACTGGCAAAAATCGACCAGTTAGGCTTGATCAAGTTCAGGGAATGCAACAGTCTATCAATTCAGCTTCATATGCCGCCTTAACCCCGGCTGCGGTTGAGTATCTAACTATTGATGAGTTACAAAATAAAACTGACACATACATCAAGAAGAGAAAACTGAATGCAATGAAAGTAAACTGGCTGGAGTTTTTTCAGAGAGTTTTGAAAGGAAGTGGTATCGAGGTTACTTCAGAGAGCCCCAAAATAGCTGTCCCTTTGAAAAACATTTTAGGAGTTTTGCAGGTATTCAATACCCAGTTCACTTATAATAATACGAAATCAGTGGCGAACGCTCTGAATTCTCAACTAGCCACGGTTCTGCTCCATGAATCAACGGTTCTTCTGGATGACTTGAATTCATTCAAGTGTACTGAAGAATTCGGGTACTATACAAATCTAATGTCACCATTTTATTATCTGCCATCTTATAATTAATGGATTTTAGATGTGTAATACGAAAAAATTTCAACGCCCAAATTTTATAGGACAAGAGAACAAATATGCTTCCAAAGGGTCACTGAAATTTTTGGGTACTCATTAGGCAGAACCTATTTGAGTGTTTTCTACGATAAAAATGTGGAAACCCCTGCGGTATATTATATATTTTTCATTATTATACCTGACACACATTTTTCGGTTTATTATTTGCTTTATGCTGTTTAACAATTTTACTTTCTGTAGATTAAAAACCTAATGTCTCATATCAAACAAGGCTACATTGACGCTATCGATTCTTACGACTGGATGGAAGACAGCACAAAAGAATATCTCAAGGATAAAATTCTTAGCATTAAGACGTTTGTGACTCAACCTGATTGGACAAAGGATCCTAAAAAGCTCAGAGAATTTTATAGTGGGGTAAGTTGGGAAATGGTTAAGTATTATTGTTCTTTCAATTATTCTATTTAAAAACTATAAAAACAATTTCAATATCCTAATTTTCGATCGTTAGATGAACGCAGCAACTTCCAACAAAAGTTTGTTCTCTCGAAATTTTGTGGCTGTGTCTGGCTGGAAGGTTGGGAAACAGAGATCATGGGCCTGGAAAATGTCTCATGCAACAAACCCTAAAGACTTGAACTTGTGTGTTTTTCAGCCAAAAATTTATGATTTACAACATAAGATTTAATTTGAGCTGTAAATTGAAATAATAATTTTAACAAACCATTTAGCTATGATGTCGAATGGTCACGGTTTTTAGGAACTGTGAATGCCCAATACCATTTTGTGCTGAATGAAGTTCGTAAGTAGAACTATGAAATTTGATTTGTCATGAAGTACTTTGATTGAGTTTTACTGTGATTAAATGAACCCAATTTTCCACTTTTTTGCAAAATATTTTTCAATGATTTTAGGTGTCGAAGGGGGAATAGTACATGCCCCAGTATTTAGTGCCAACCGCCCAGGGTGAGTGAAGCAAATATTATAGAAACTTGTTAAAAATAAATATATTGCGTGACTTTAATTTTTCTTCTACTAATTTTGTAGGTTTATGAATTTTGGAGGTCTTGGAATGGTAAGTTAAGTATGACATTATGAGATACTTTTAGCAAATACTCTGCAACCTTCAATAACTTATGATTTTTAATTTTTAAAGGTTTTGGGGTAAGCCACAACAGAATCTTGAAATATTATTCTCCTCTGATTATTTTTGGATTTAAGAATCAAATTTCTGTAATCATAATCTTTTTTACTTCAAAAAGCCATGAGATTGGGCATAGTTTCGATGAAAATGGTAAATGAACATAAAATATATGTACTGTTTTAATGATAGTAGGTGTATTCTCAATAACCTTTGAATGAATATCCTTTGATCCAAATTACAGGGCGAACGTTCAATAAAGAAGGTGTCGAAGGAGAATATTGGGATGATAAAAGCTTGGCAAGGTACAATACATGGGTTGCAAATGTTTTGAAAGATATTGGAAGTGAGACGCACCAAATTTCAGAGACATCGGCAGAAACAACTTCAAACCCTCGCCAAACACTGAATGAAAATATCTCTGACATTTTGGGGGTGTATATAAGTTATAATTCATACCAAGAATATCTGCAGCAACTGGAAAAAGAAGGGAAAAAGGAAAAGATACTTCCAGGCCTGAAGAGCTTCGCTCCACAGAAACTATTCTTTATGAAATATGCAAACGTAAAAAGACTTGATACATAGTAATATGTAATATGTTAACTGCTTATGGATCCTTAAATAAGCAATTGAATAACATGTTGCAGATGTGGTGTGACAAGAAGGGTACTCAAGATGCATTCAATGATATGTTGACGAAACACAGTCCTGGGAACACACGTGCCACATTGCCTTTGAAACGGTCAAGACAATTTGCAGAAACATTTGGTTGTCCATTACCGGAGGAATATGGTACAGGGGAGTAGAGATTTTTGGGTAAAAACTTCCTCATACTTGTATTATATTTTTCAATTGTATTTGTCCAGTGCAATATAAAACATACATATTATTTCAATGACTATATCACAAAAGTTGTGATCTTTATTATCACATTTTTTGGCATTTGTCTATTTTGTATCGTCGCCAGAATGCAATAACAAGAAAATATAGCAATAAATAGTGCATTAAAGCTTTTTAGTAGTTAGGGTTAGTTCCCTTGATGGGGAGTGGATGGCACTCGGTGTTAAATACCCATTGGTCCATGCTGATCAAGTCATTAGTACTGAAAAGGAGGTAAAGGTATTTGAGTGTTTCGGCTGGGAAAAATGTTTGCATCACATCGTCCTGTTCTGGGTTGGTGGCATTGACATTCCTGATGCCTGAGTAACCACGACCAGGGCCAGCTTTAGTATGCCGCTGAATAGCTTGCGCAGCGTCCCATCCCCAATCACGGTATTTCCTGTCTCCAGTGATGCGGTAGAGAACGAGGTATGACTCAATCACTTCAGGACGGAGAATATAGCCCAAGTCAGAGTCGAACTGGCCAACAGCCTCTACTTCGTCATTGAAGCGGAAAGTCTCTGGTCCTGTATCAGGAATAAATAAGAGATGAATAAATCATTGTAACATGTGCACAAAGTAGAAGGTACCCAATAATATGCACCTCTACATATTATATATAGTATCAGATTTTTTACCGATTCTGGTGTTGCTCCTAATGTAAGATTCGTGACAAGTATTGGTAAAGTTTTGTCCAATCTCTGCATCCCTAACAGCGTTTTTGTTGTTTGGTTCGACGTGAGCTCCAAGTGCAAACATACCACCTGAAAAGTTTTGCACAACAGTTAATTATGTGCATTTGATCTGCAACTTTGTTATGGCCTATTAGATAGAGGTACACATAAAAACAGATTTGTCCGCTGTACCAGCAAAACAAGCAAGATGTCCAACAACGTCCTGTGCTCTATCATCTCTGCTTTCAGCAATATAGAGCAAATGACTTTGTTTGGAGGTTTTGACCAGCCCGTTATTCACAAAAGCGTCCATGGCATCGTCGTACAATTGACGGGCTTCACGATCTTGAAGTTGGATGCTGGCTTTGAGCAAATATTCGTAGTAACTGTCTGCCAAAGCTCCGATGGAGACGTGGTCTGATAAGTTTTTAAGCAAAATTAATAAATATATTTTATATGCACATATTCCTATAAAAATTTGTTTTAGACTACACAAACCACTTCTTACTTCTTGTAAATTGACCAGAAATAACGTCAATAAAGTTCCAATACAGACCCTTTGGCTTTTCAATATTCTTCAGATTTTCACGAATTTTAAGGGCCTTTTCTCTAAACCTGACATCTCCAGTCAACTCAGAAAGGTATAAGAACTCCAAATGAAGAGTTCCAAACTCGGCGAGCACCGCTTCATTTCCTGAGGTTGGTTGCTAAAAACGATTCAGAATTTAATGAACATTTTATGTTAGTTTAATACAATGCTACCACTTTTGCACAATTGTATAAAAATATTCACTTACTCCAGTTCTAATGTTAACATAGCTGTATGGGAAGCCAGATGGAGTGTCGAAGGCAGGAAGAAGAAGTTCAGCAATTTCTAAACATTTGTCAATGTAAATGCGATCTTGAGTCAGGGCGTACGCAGTAAGAAACCCACCCACAATTCGAATGTTCGTCTCAAAAACAGATACCGAAGCATCCTGCACACATCCAAACACAATGCAACATAAATTTTTGTCTCAAGGTTGAAGAGCCATGATTTTGATTGAATCATTTTTTATTCTTACAATTCCAATGAATGTCAAATTAGCAGCAAAGTCTCTGGCTCTTTGATACTCCTCCATCATTTCCATGATGTAAAGTGTATCCAGTGAATCAATGATTGTGGCACCAATTTCTGCGTTTCCAAAGATTCCTCCATTTTGCCCAGTCTGGCTGATAGGCTTAAGCTCATTTTGTCCCCAGGCCCAACGAGTATAATCGTTGAACGAGTCGATCATCATCTATAAACCAGCGAGAAGTAATTATATTTAATTAGTTTTATTTCAAGACGCATGTGTGTTCGACAACAAAGGTATGACATTATATGAATCTGTATCAAATGTATCTCACTCCTTTCCTCACTGTACAATTTCATTTTGAACTGTAGTACTACAGACAGATTTACTGCAGACATCAATCAACGCATTGTGTCCTTACAATGTATTTATAAAGAATATTTGGGGCAAACTGAAACTCACCTGCTTGATAAAGTCTCTTCTTTGACGGATCTCTGGATCGGGATCTTCCCCACCTTGCGTGATCAAGGGCTTGGTGTATGCTTTACCAGCAAGTGGTGTCGCCCTCGTCAGACTGAAGACCACACACGTGGCCACCACAAGTATCACAGCGATTTTCATTATAAGGAGGCAATAAAAGATGCGTCGATTGCGTGAGATCCTTCCTGGTCGCCCAGTCTCTTGAACATATAGCAAACCTCTCTAGCTGCTTATAACGGAAAATGTAATCAAAAAAGAAAAAATTGAATTGACAAATTATCCAAAACTCTTACCGACATCCGTAACATCTCGATATTTCATGGTTGATGCGAGTATGGGGAATTAAATGACTAGAAATGTTTCGGGACCCGAGAAACTGCCTCATGCACTTTTACACATTTAACCGAACCGATTTTGCATGAACATCTAAACTTTGATTTAATCTTGCAGACACCCTACATAGAGCCTTCCATGATGAACTGCACTACTACATGCATTGTTAAAACTGAAACTTTTAAAGCTTTCTGAACGTCTTAAAATTCACAACTAACAACACTGTCCCATCCCAATTGTTCTTAGTTTTGTTGTTTGCTCCCATATAGATTGGATTTCGACACGAATTAAATGAGGATTTATTGTCAGTCAGTCTCAGCTTCCATGCGACACTTGAGAACGGATTATGTTACGTTAATTGCCAGTAAGTTGCAACAATCACGTAGTAAAACCCATACTCATGTACACCACATAATACAACATCAAACAAATTGTTTCATATTACATGTTAGTAACATGACGTTACTCCACAGTAAAGCTGTTATTTAGGTATTAAAGATACAGAGTATCAGATATAGTATTGCACGGAGCACATATGCATATAGATAGCAGAAAAGACAATCTTATAGTTTGATTCAGCTTTCAGTTGTGGATTGAATCACAACGTGCTCGTGTACGTGTCGGAGTCAGTTTTAATAAAACAAAGAGTTTCTTAGTAGTGGCTGCTCCCACAATCACTCAACTTGTTTTTGAGATTTATATATCTCATGTCTTCCTTACATCTTTTCAAAGTGCTGAGCTTTGATCTAAGAGCTCTCAGTGCTACATGACCCATTCGAAATCAGTAAACACTATATAGCAACTTTCCTATTAAAACGTTTGAACAAACTCATTTGTACATTTAATTTAATCAAATTATATTTAATTGTAAACTGAGCTGTTTTCATGAATATGATCCAAGAGCCAATATCTTTTGTTAGCTTTAATACTTTCTAATATTTAAATTTGTAGTGATGCAAATCTAAATAAATGCTAGCCTTTTTAACGATAAAAAACATACACACTCAACAACTTTTGTATTAACAAGAGGCTACAAACTTTGGTCACCGAAATATCCGGCCAAATCAACACAAAATCGACAAAATATGGTTTACACTTCTGAAGAACTTACTAAAGAGCAATTATTCTAACATTTTACTGCATTTAGCATAGCTAGGAATAGGCTTTATTTTCTTTAACTCTAACTATTGCAAGTTCATTTCAAACTTGTATAGGCACAGATCATAGATAGGTACATAACAGCACTTAATGCACGCGGACCTGACAAGATGATTAAAAAAAGTTGGCTGAATTGCAAATTGAAATCTTTATAGTGTATATGGCGCATAGAATATTTTTGTAGTAGAATAGAGTATGCACAGCACACTTTTAGTCACTTTTTCAGAATTGCGTTGCAATTTGTTTCATTGAAATGGACGATGGTGGCCTTTTTATCCGCATTAATTTTGGTTTCAAGTATTTTTTTACATTATGACACGATGTGGTTTATTGTCGTGTTTAAATTCATAATTCGCCTACACATCCCATCACCGTCATTTTGAGTGATTTGACATGCAAAATTAAGCAAAAGTTGAGTGAATAAATTTACCATTTTGATCTCTTGTAAAGATTCTTCTACCCATTAAGCGTCACTAACTTACTGTACTTAATGGTAATTCGCATATCAAATTAAGAGGAACCAAAAAACAAGGAGCAAGAATCACAAACGACATTCAAGCAGAGAACAAGTCTAATCTCCACTTTAGCACCACTTTTTTTCTCACTTTCAGTCAGATTCGTGTTTATGTTGTATGCATGGAGCAAGCCAATAAATAGCAAAAGTATGCAAAGCTCATACGATCAGCCCAGCACAGTATTAAATCACGAATAAGTTCGGCAAATTCTAGTAAATTACTTTTATGTGGATGTTATGTGTTCATGCACTTGAAACATGAAATATAAGAATTTTCTGTTAAGTTGGTTGATGTCAATAATATGTTGTGTCAAAGCTGTTGAAATGATTAATCTTGTTCGTATGAGTCATAGGCTTGAACGCAAAGCTGCAAAATTCAACCTCAAATTCAATTAAAGCTATTCTATTACTTGAATTTAATGTATTCCTCTGTTGAATGAATTCTATTTAAGACATGTTTCTATTCTAACTGATCTATTTTTTCTGTTCGAAAACTTTGTACGTGCATGTCGTGCATGTGTACTTGTAACTTATATAATAAAATGGTAACCTTCATCCCCAAGTGCACTCGAGTGCTTGAAGAGATACTTTGATACTTCAGAACAATCGATTTGAATTCGGTAACACGTTACTAAAGTACTTTACTTGATACTTTCTGAGCTAAAATTTGAATGCTCTCTATTTCGACTGAAATTTTCCGCTCAGATTTCGTACTACTGACCAAACTGATCAGAATAAACTCAATAAATCGATAATTGGTCTACAAAATATAGAGGAAATGATTGCAAGCATAGTATAACATTGATTGCTCCAACCACCTAAGCAATTAGTATCAACTTATTATCACAAAGTGCCAATTATGCAATTATAAGAAACGTGTGGGAGATTGCAAGGTGTTCTTGTACAAGAAGCCACTCTTCGAAACCGACTCACTGACTGACTGACTAATGGCTCATTCTCTTATTTCATTGATATCTCTAAATTACACACAAAATCTTATTGGTACGAGTAAACGAAGAGAAACTGCCGGGTTGCTCGTTTACTATCTCTAATCTTCATTTCCATCTACCTCTACGTACAAACGGGCTTGATTCTTTGGCATTTAAACAAATTTTATTACTTTGTTGTGCGTGTGTGCAATGTTTAATATGCTTTATGTACAGTCTGTGAGGAATACCTACATAGATTGTAGATTCCTTCATAATTGATAAATTACATGTAATGAAGATGTAAATACGGAGTATATCATGTCCCAATGCATACTGCATTGCTGCTCTGAGGAGCTGTTTTTTATTCATTCAATACTTTTTTATGCGTTTGCTTCCTAACTATGTATGTGAGAGCATCAGAAGGCAAATATCACACGGTTTCGCATTTCAGGAAGTAGGCACATCATCGTACAATCCAAATGGATTCATGTAGCTGCATAATGTTAGCACTGTTACAAAATGCATCATTTTCAACGCTGTACTGGTGACTAAAATAACTGACGAAAACAAGATGGTATCGCCCACAATGTCCACTTAACTTCCCTCTCTACGTGCACCACCTATATTTTTCTACGCAAAAAGTTTTAAAAATTTGCATATAGGTATGTAATGTGCGTTACTTGTAGTGCTGATAGAAATACAAGCAGAGAACATGCCAATTCTCACGCCTCAGATATGAAATGATATTATTTGACTGCTCTGTCATGTAAAAAATAAAATACATCTCTACAACTAAAGTTTTGCTTACCTTTTTAATTTAAAAACCAAAGTAAATAAGTTTTTAAAAACATGTGCAGCCTAACCCTTTTTGTAATGATTTATAGCATAAAAATAAGATATTAAACAACAATATTACCTACATTCACTCGCATTGGCAGATGGCGAAATAGAAAGATGAGCTCCTCATAACCATGAAGAGAAAGAAGCACAAATCCTACAAATCCATGATGAATATTCAATGAAGCTACATGTAAGATGATAAGGGTAACGTGAGACCACTACACACAAGGAAAACTTATTATTGAAATGAATCATATAAGAAGTAAATAATAAGGTGAAATTAAATATTTCTCTTTCAATTCCCTATTTTAGGTAGGGTGAATGTGGATTTATTCGAAACATTTCACAAAAACGGAAGGGATACAATTTCTTATGTAAAATAATTCCTTAAAAATAAAAGAA
>JAQIXX010003260.1:0-20485 GCA_034700605.1 Willowsia nigromaculata
CCTCTGATTTCTGCAAATAGGGATGAGGATACCCCGAACAAAATTGTGGCGTCAAGTCCAGTCCTTAAATTTGTGGAACTGTTGGGATTTCATGAGAAGGATCAGGAGGCACAATTTATAGCTCAGGATGCAGGTGGAACCACATTTTTGAATGCAAGGTCATTAGAAGTGATTCATTTGAGCAGTGGTGGCAGTGAGAGTGAGATAAGTGGTGAGAAGAGTGGAGTCAAGTTGAAGGTCACAGTCGGATGCCGCATGATTTACACTTTATATCCATTCGATAGCCATTTGTGCTCGATGACCTTGACTCTTCCCAAGGATGTTTCATTCATGACGCCAAAATTTTGTGGGGATTTGAGGGCTTACGAGTTTCACGTGAAAGGTTATCTTTCATTACCATTGATAACCCCAGCGAATGTGAGTTCTCAAGAAAATGATGGCTCTAATGGACATGGGCGTTCACATCAACTCATTTATTTCATAATGGAGAGAACCTCAACGCAACAAATCTTCTCGGAAATGTATTCACCTCTGCTGATGTTGGCGTTACTCAGCTTTCTCACATTGCTGGATTCTCTTCCACTACAGATAAGGGTCGCATCTAGCTTATCAATGGTGAGCATACAATAAACGATAAGCGTGATTATCTATACAAGTGATGATAAAAATATTTTGATGAGTACAGCTTTTGACAAGCCTGGTGGTCACCTCCATCCTGTGGAGGAAGATCCCTCGGAGTGCCACTGGAGACCCCACAGTTTTGGAACACTTCTTTGCCATATGTGTAGGATTCATATTCCAAGTGTTTTTAAGTGAGCAGTTAATTATTTGTAATTAGGAGTCTCAAAATGCCCCAAGATATTTTGAAAGCAGGTTTTACGTGTGATTCTTATCATGAATGAATTCTCTATCTACAGATAATATTCTCCTATTGTGGTACTCTAAGCTGGCTGCTAAGAAAATTGCTTCAAAAAATTCTCCCAAAGATGTGGAGTCAAATAAAGTGATCGGAAATGGGAACAATGATAATCTTTCGATATCGACAACCACCACTGCCGAGATGGATGACGCGAAGAAGTCGGCTTCCAAGAAGCCTGATGGGTTAACGGAAGCAGAGGAGATTATCATAGGTCTCGGGAAATTCCATAAAATGATGTACATGTAAGTTCTTAGCACAATTCCAAAGTTGTCAGATTTAATAAAACATTCAAACATCTGATTTATAAATTTCTTAATGACTTGCTGTTGACTAAATGACTGAATGTTGCTACAGGAAAAGTTTGAAACCAGCTAAGAAGCAGTTGCCAATAGTCTTCCTTGTGATTATTATCATCTACTGGGTACTCGTTCTGCATTTTAGCAGCGGTCTTCCCAAAGGATTTCAGAAGCTTCCATCATTCTCAACTGAGACTCCCAATCCCCTCTGTTTATAATTCGGCAGATAAATCCACCATAATGATTTGGTATCAACTTATTTTTGTAAAATTATATTTAAAATCGTAATTAATTAAAACAAAGCATTTAAACCATTTAAAATCTTTATTCAAAATCAAATATTAGCACAGCATCAAATGTGCGCTGTACCAAACACCAAAAGTACCAATTGACAAAGCACAAATCTACAGCCATAAGCCATCCATATTTGCAGGAAATTGGGAAAATGGACATTGCACGTTTTAAATTAACTTTATTTTTCAAGCTACTCTGTTTTGCAAATTTCCATTTTCTTTTCAAACGCTCCAATTCAACAAGCTGTTTAGCCATGTCCATGGCCCGGGATAACATCGGAATTACTATAGCACTTACACTAAATACAAAGAAAGTTGTGAAGACAAAAACAGCATAGATAAAAATTGCTACATTTTCCGACACACTTTTTACACACACCCATACTCCAGTCACTGTAATCCAAAATGTGGTTGTTAGGGCTGCATAAATGCTCCCGTTCATATAAATTTCTCCTTCATTTTTGACAATATTGATTGCGTTATAATAAGTGCAAAATAATTCAAAACTTTTTGCATTGGATAGTGCGATTTTATCTTTCAAAAATCTATCTAAACAGATACAAGTGCACCAGTAAGAGAGAAGTATGTATCTGACCACCTCAACTGATAGAAAAGCATTTAGAATGAACCGGAAACTGATTGCCTTCAAATTTGTGGAATAGCTTCGGATTTCTTTCGCGGGTAGAAAATGTTCCAAAAGAAAGTATGAAGCATCCATATCACCTGTTATAGCAGCTAATCCAATTACTAATGGAATGATTGGGGCAAATTTTGTTAATCCTAAGAAACCTATATGGATCATCTTACAGTCGCTTTGAGTCTTAAGTTGGATTTTATTCTTCTTTAAAATACTTGGCAGAATTTTTATATACTTATTAAATGCGGAAACACTTGGGTACTTGTACGTTGCGTAGGTAGAACACAGTAGCATTAAGATTAGATATACAGCCAATAAATTGGTCAAAAAATTTAGAATGTTGTAAGGTTCAGTTAGACGATTGTATTTGGATTCAATGAGAACTATTACGTTAACAATAGCATATGATATATGCAATATTAACGTAATTGCGGTTTTCCAGGCACAGGATGCATCGAACTCAAGGCGGTTCGAAGGAACGTTCCATTCTAAAGGAAATCGCCAAGTGTAGATGAAGGATTTTGAGATTTGGTCAAATATATATTCTTCGATTGGCAAGAGTGGGTTATAAGTTAGTGGAGCAGGAGCTCCTCTTCTTGCATGGCTTTTTAGAGAAAATTTTGGAAATTTTCTAGACATAATTTGCAAACAGATTTCCAGTTTTCCCATTTTTTAAAAACAATTCAATAAACTAGAATAGTTCTCGTGTGACAGTTCTCAAGTTAATACAGGAAGTTGTATTTGATATTACCAAAAAGTACAAAGAAAATTAAAAACTGAAGGTATAAAAATGAAATGGTTACATGCCAAACCGAATCTGTATAGTTCTTGAATCTTGAAATAAACCACTGCTGCAATTAAGGTTAATACTGAATGCGGAAGTAAAAAAAGTGAATTGTTATTTTTTCAGCAAGAATTGTAGGAAGTGGTTGCTAAAAGCCAATCAAGCTGGAAAAGGTTAATTTTAAAATCATTTATAAATGTAGTTTGTAAAAATTTATTACGTGTAATAGTTTTTTTTAATTAAAGAAGTATGGAAGCAACTATATTACATAAATACCTATTACAAATCTGTAAAATATTTGAATCCTAAAGCTGTGTATGTATGCTACATGTTTTGCATTATTGACAGGCAAATGCGGATCAATTAGGGTAAAAGTTTTTGAAGGCTGGGAAGCAATTACGAAGATACAAATAATTTAAACAAAATAAATGAAATAATTTTCAACCTGAATTGATCGCTCATATATGTTGGGTAGTCAAAGTTAAGCGAATATTGGAAGCCACCTGTTTTTTAAATTGATTGTAGGCTGTGAGATCCTTGTCCTCATCCAGAATTACAGCACACGTGTCACATATTTCATGATAGGGTTTCACCGAATGCTGGTGGGAATATGATCCATTCAAATTTATCACTGAAGTTGACCAACTTGGGAACAATTTAGAATATATGATATTACTTTCTTCTCTTCTTTATATTGCCTAACATCAAGTTTTAAAGTCAAGCATTTTCTCTTTTCCAGTTATTGATAGAGTTTAAGCATTAGTAAACTTTCCAGATTGCAACGGCTGTTTAATTGTTACTTTACACAGAAGTTTTAATGGTACTCGTTGCGTACCCCATGTAAACCATTTAATTAGCTGCGTAGGCAAACACAATTGTTTTTTATATAAAAATTCGGCTAAAAACAAACAATTTATTTCTAACTTTTAGACCACCAAAAATATGTTGACATTTAAATTTCCGGAGCGGAAAAAATATTCAATTATCTATGTTTGTTTTTTTGGGGAATTAGTTAATTTACCCATTTGATTAAAAAATCTGTACAGTTTCAAAACCCAAAAAGTCTTAAAACGATCCAAATATTTCATGCAATCACTAAATTGTCTGTAATTTAGCTTCCTGCCGCATTTCCTTTTGTTGCCAAATCATTTGTTTTTTTCTCTTTGAAAGAAATTCCTTCATGATTGTTTATGTTTTTCTTGCCATTGGGTACTCGTTTATTCTTGAAATTACACGTTTATTTTAGCATGACATAATAATATTCATTAACGGGATTCTAAAATTTACAAAATTTCAACAAGGTAGGTATTACATTATCCAAATTTATCGAAATTAGCAAATCACAAAATGAAAATACTTATTTAAAATATTTTCTGAACTAAAACAAGATATTTCTCCAAACCACTGTGTACAAAATAAATTACTGGATACGGGCTTGGTCATGCTATTTTTTTCCTACTTTTGTTTATCTTTTCTTGAGTTTTGCTTTGCCTGCATGATCCAAGAGAAACAATATTTTTCGGGCGACTTGTGCCATTGGATGATTATAATTTTTTTATCAGATTTTTGATTTCATTCTATCACGGATACTTATACACTGTTTTTAATATTGCAGTTACATTTATTGTCATTGTTCTGACATCCAAATAGTATAAAACAGATCTATAGGGCTTTTCAGATACTGCAATTTAATTATGTTGAAACTGTAATGGTTCTTACATTTAAATATAGTAGAGTGATATAAAAATATTACAGTCTGTGGTAGCAAGTTTCTTAGCTGAAGAAGTATGCGACTAATTACCTGACATGATTTCTTCTAAAAGAAATAGTTGTACCAAAATAGGATGAGAAGCTTAGATAAGATAAAAAGGTATGTGTTTTTATTTATTGGTGCAAAGCAATAAATTATAGTGTGTTTATATTTATTAAGCAAAGCTTAAATTTTTTACTATATATAAATTTATAAATTTCTGCAATTTTCCATCGTCCATGAGCTAGATCAATATGTAAAAATATTTTGAAATGTTTGCGGCATCACGGTCCTGAATATATGGAGACACGACAAGAAATTGATACTAATTACTCACACGGAATACTACTAAAGAGTAACGTGTACATTTGGAAACGAGAAATATTAAATATAATTGCATTAGCGCTCGTACCAGTTTTCAAGTTTTATATTTCTCGCCTGGTGACTCGAATTATGAAGGAAACTTTTTACAAGGAGAAAGCATGCTCACAAAGTTCCATCGCCGCACTAGGTTCATCCTTGAAAATCTGCTTGTAGGCGGGAGATGACTTTAAAGTTCGGAAATTTCTGTAAACAATAATTCCTTACATTTTAAAGTTTACGGCTTGATTTGAATAATTATCCGAGAATTTGCAGCAAAAAAATCAATTAGCAGAAAAAGATATTAAATTCTTTTGAGATGTAAGCCACTTTGAATAACATTCGACCTTCAGAGTAATTTTGAAGCATTTGAAAAATTGCTTACAATTTAAGCAGCTTAATAGCCCTCAGCTTTAACCCTTCATCATCTGGAAGATTCCTAGCGAACATGAAAAGTTTCAAAGCCACTTCCACATTGTACCAGTCATCAGGTTGATACAACATAACGCGTTTCATTTTAGCTTCCAAGCTAGGAATGTCGTACTTATGACCAGCTTTGAGCAACTCAATTGCAATTGAACAATCATCAATTGCGTTTTGCACCACCTGGCAATATAAAAAGGCCAAAAATGATTTCACTCCAGCTACTGTCATGTCAGGCATTTCAATACTGCTTGTTTTAGACTCCTCAAACGGCTCCTTAAACATTGCTTGTAAAACTGGGCTTTGAACTGAAATAAATCAAAGGACCATAAACAATTTAGAATGTTTATTTAGTACCCAAGTGAGTTCCAAATCCATAGAAACAAAAAAACCAATATTTGAGCTACGTTACCAGCAAGGAAAGACTTGTGGCATTTTATTGCCTCGCCATTGCAAGCAATAATTTCAGCATCACTACCAACTTCGTCCTCCAAAATTTTCTTATTGATATTAAATTGAAAGTCGTCATTAGTGACGTTAACGTTGGCGACATTTGGAGAATAAGGAACGACTATACTACCAAGTATTGTAATAATTCCTTTGTGATTGTATGAAGAAATTGCTTCCCAATATGAGTTGCTCCAGTAGCACCCCGCAACGTATGACGAAACCCCTTTAAGGTTTCCAAATTCCTCTACATCTCGTTCTAAAAAAATAATCGTTACAAAGTACCCTTTATACCAATTATGTGCAAGCATACAAGCTAATATCCATCTTTGCAGAAGCCTAGTTTAAAACCTTCTGTTATGATTGTCTCAATTGTTTGGCGAATATTTGGTTGTGTTTCATGGGTAGATTCAAGGTTCTTAATTAAAATTTTAAGTTTTAATTGAAGTCCACGTGCTAAGATTTTACATTGCAGTCGCTCCAAGAAATCTTTGTTTCCAGTTCGCGAAGCAGCCAACTTGATTAAACCTTCATAACGGGTGCCAGGATGTGAGCTATTTGAACAGTCGAATCCGACTGTAACCTGGAGCAGTTGTTTGCTTTAATCCACACAAAGTTATTTAAACTATTTTTTTCAAATTATTACTACGTCTTATTTGCAAATTTAAAGAACTTACTTGGTGGATCCTTTATCATTTGGGCTGTTGCCCGCTTCCGGTACGGAGTTTCTTGGGGTCTCTCTTATCCACTCTTCTACCATTTCACAAACGTTTGTATTGCAGTCTTCAATTGGATGAATGTTAACCGGAACTGTACTTGTTCGGGTGACCATGTCCCCGTTTTTTATGTAAGGCTCATACATAAACTCAACGATGTGTTCCTTTACTAAATAGAAAGCCATGATACAACAATAGTTAAACTTGTAATAGAAATAATGGAATTGAGGATAAAAAAATCAAATCGGCAAAGCTCCATAACAGTCCAAAAGCGTTAATAAGTAGAATGATTCCTGTTACAAAAATTACAAGTCTAAAATTAAGTGTTAGTCGCCAATCACAGAAATGCGAGATAAATAAGCTTTTCATATCTCTTTATCTGTTTGAAAGTTAAACAGTCATAACTATACAGATTACTCTGAAATTATAAACCATTTATGTTACAGCGAGTAAAACTTCTTTTTATATTCAGCAGGTGTAATGGTACAAATGCCATTAACTTAATCATAGAATATTCCATCGACAAGAGTTATAACCGGCTAATACATATAGTGTCTGCACTAGTTATTTCGCTGATATAAAACAAAGTAATAAACTCTTCTCCTGTTTGCTTATATAATATTGACTTATATGTAACTCTGGTATTAAATGATCAGCTCATAAATTTTCTAATAAAACTAGCAAGTACATTGAAGATTAAGAAGGAAAATGCGAAATAGCACTTGGTTTTGCATCAGATTACAATTTCTGTTTCTTTTTTTGAACAATTTTGAAGCCGTTCACAAACAATAAATTTGTTAATGCTTGCACTCAAAAATAGTAAAGACTAATAAAGTTAATGGGAAATATTTATTTATTTGCTCAGAATGAAATTATGGAATATTATAATGCTTGGTCATTTTTCCAAGTCTTCCTATTTAAAATGCTTCTCCATAGTCAACGCTTTATGTTTGGGTTTTTCCATTTTCAAGACATTTTCCCAAGTGTGCTTACATATCACTGTTTCAAAGAGTTAAAACATGGGGATATACCCATGAAAACTTTATCGCTACTGGATGAATACACTGAAAGTAGTGGAAAGCGGCTTAAATCCTAAATTTTCAGATTCACAAAACATGAAAACATTTGAAGTTTTATTCATGTATTATGAATATTTACGATATGCTTGCAAAATACAATGCCCCGTTTTATCATAGTCATTATAGGAGGGTTAGGTTTTGCACTTATTTTTGTAAAAGCATATTAAAAACTGAACAATTAAAATTTTTCTGAAATCATTTCATAAAATTGGTATTTTTTATTAACACATTTACTTGCACCGGTTTCAAGAAATACTAGGTATTTAGTGCGTATAAGAATATAAGATTAATGATATAAATATGTTGATACATTTCAAAACTTATTTGTCCGTGTAGACGTTATATTTAATTAAATTTTGGTGCCATTACTCTAACTCTCGTTTTTCTACAATTGCACATGCATATTTTCCAGTTGGTAATATTGATAATGATTTCAAGCATAAAACATAAAGCAGACAAAAGAAACCCAACCAGTGGTATTACAAATACCACCAAATTTCGATTTCCTTCCAAAGTGTGTACATTTTCGGTGATTTCCGAAAGTTTTTCCCGTGTCATTTCAACTCTGGAAGAATCAAAGTAGTCACGCCACCACTCCAAAATTCCACTTTCTCTCAGACCCATTATTCTCCGAAGAAAACTTTTAGGAACATGTCCAAATAAGTAGTATCCCCGCCAGTTTTCGAAAATCACGTCGTTCCCCAGATACACGGGTGCCCCTCGCATTTTGAATTGCGTGTACACAATGAGCGCTGTGTCTTCATCCAAAATCACTGCAGATTTGTCACATATTTGGAGATGTGGATTGACAAACTGCTCGTAATCATTGGAACCAGTCAAGTTTGTCACTGCACTTGACCAGCCTGTGAATAGTTTTGAGTTGTTAAGGTAAAACGCGACTGCGAAAGTACTTACTACTTCTTTGAGAGATTTCCATCCTTCAAATTGCAAATTGACATAACGCCAAAGTTGAGAAACCACAGGATATGCTTCGTGACTTGAAATTTGCTTAAAATCTTCCAAATTCTTGAAGCTTTCTTGTACCACAATAAGGTCAAAGCCAGTTACCTTAATTGGAATAGTGCACACATTAAAATGATTCGTGATTAATGCAGCAAATGTGTCAAAGGGAACAAGAGGTGGGGGTACGCTTACGTTCGTGATATTGTCTCCTTTATATTCGTTGCTCAGTACATATAACGTAACCGGAAGTGCGAATAATAGCACAAAAAGACTAGAATTGCTTTTGATTTTACTATTCTCAAATAATCCGCAGCCTTGATCTAGTATCGTGGACATCAGTTGAAATCCCACCTCAAAACTGTTAATTTGGATTACGTTGTCGCCAAAAGCAGAACTGAGCTTTTCGGCGGTTACCGAAACTATTAATATCGTAATTAGCAAGATAACCCATGTCCAAATATCCACAGCTACTACTAGTTCCTGAAGATTATAAACCCATCCAACTTCTTTCCTATGACAGCTTACAAAACGGAGGCGTTCTATTCTTAACGCTAACCTCGAATGAGGAAATTTTGCCAAATTTGGATTAATATTTCTCCAAAACCCGGGAAAAAACACGGGATCATATAATTGATCTGCTGGGCAACCATTGCCATCCAACCAGAATGATTTGTACAATCTAAGGTTATCACTGTCTTCAAAAAGTACTGAAGTGTTTTGTGGCGTCAGTAGGGCAATTACGTGTATATCCAGTATCACCTGAGATCTTGCATCGATATTTTGCTTAAGATCAGATCGAAATACCTCTAAAACATTTTTCATGTCTTTGAATACCTTAATGTCACGATATTTCTGAAGTGTATCTCCAGGAATGAAATGGTTCATGTGAGGTGGTCCTAAAGACATTTTAGTGACCATATTTTCAAGACTTAACAAAAGCTCATTAGATGAAGGCACTTCAGAAACTTGTAAAAATTTGAAAGGTTGACAAATTGCGCATAAATCACACTCAACGAAAAACGCGTTTTCTTTCGGTATCCAAGCCATTAAAATAGGTGGAATGGTTGAGTGTGAAGGAGGTGTCCAAATTGATGAATGCCAGACATCGAATATGTATGCAAATTCTTGAGGGAGCCGATTCACAAGGAGAAAATATCTTCTTGTTCTTTTCGTATATGTAAATTTCCACGTGTCGACCTTGAAACGAAACAACCTCTCCATTAAGATGGGATCTCTGAGGAAATACTTTCCCCGGTTGAGATAGTAGACAAGAGGTTCAAATTTGAATCTTGGTGGGAGTAGATGTACTTTAGCTTCACATCTGGAGTTTTTCATTTGAATGGCAAATTGGTCGGTGGATGTGGAGTACAGAGAGTTTTCCCGTAGTGGCCGATCACCATATTCTTTAATTGTGCTAAGATTTCCTGCATCTAATTCATGTGGAATGAGTATCCACCAAGGTAATGACTGTGTGTAGTAGAATCGCCAGAAAATTAATGGCTCATTAAGATTTGAACCATTGATATCAAGTCCGGGTAAGTTGATTACCCGAATTACACAGTTTGAAAAGGAGTTTAGAATTACGGGCAATATTTCATTCACATGCTTCGTTTCAAGATTGATTTCGGGAAAGTTTGTAGAAGCGGAAACTGCTGAAAAAATGGCGTTTGTAAATAAATGAAAAGAAAATATTATATTTAAATGCATGTCTACAGGCTTATTTGAAAATTGAGTTTCCGTTTTCACAAAATGAATTTGTTTACTGTACCTTTATAGGTAGTTAAAGTTTATGGAAAGTTAGAGGTTTGGAGAGGTAAAATCTAGTTAAAAATTAAGTTAAGGAAAAATATTCAAGTTTATAATATTATCAGAAAAGCGGACTTATAAGATCTTTTGAAACGAAGTCACTTTTTAAAATCAGCTATATAAACTATGTCAAAATACCACGCGTGCAAGAAATAACAGAAAAAATTGCCACTTACGCAAAAAATAATGGAACGCTCATGTCACATAATATATTCCACTAAAATTTATAATCATATCCGCAGTTACGTGTGTAATTGCCTATATATTTATTGTGAGACGCGATTAATCACGCTCACTACCTAATTAAGTTTTTAATTTCTCTGACAATTAGAATAAAATCGACCATATAACGTCCTTACGGATTTAAAATGCGCAATTTTAAAAGTAATTCCAAATGGGCCGATTAATCTCATTAATAGATATTATCAGAAAATTTGTTCATGCTAACCACTAATTACATGATAGCGCTATCTAGTAATTGGTATTTTTCATAAGCTTCAAAATATTTCTTTTACTAATTTACATGCTTAGTCCTGTCATGTGGAAATTCCATTGGATGTTAATTAAAGGCTCCATTTATCTTGTCAGTCTAACTTTTGACTTTACATGCCCTCCCCCACCATCCCCAAACTTACGTCCCACTCCAAAAAATCCGTAACTGATTTATTGAATTTGATAATGAATGCTATGAACTATTTACAATTACCAGTAATTATTATTATGATTTAATTCGAGAATAAATCAAGACTGTGTCTATATTTGGTGTGCAATCATGGAACACAAAAGATCAAGGTACAAAAGATTACTCACCTTTTCTTTGCTGCTTTTACAGCAGATAATGAATTTTTTTAGCAGAATGTAGATATTTCATCAATATTTGAAATATTTAAAATTTTAATCAGAGATCCGTGCGACGAACATATAAAACTTGAACTTTAGTTAGTTTCATCAATCCAATTAAGGCAATAATGATAAGCACACTCTAGAGGATTGTGGTTTACATGCTTATGTAGTGTAGAGTTAATATGATGTTATGGTTACCGTAGTATTAGGACAATTCTATAGAAAGTCTAACTGCCCACAAGCAAACATACACACATATTTCCAAATGAAAAATATGTATTTTCGGTACTATTTTGCCATCAAAATACTTTCAACGGCAAAATATAAGGCAATTCTTGGAAAGAAACTATTATAAATTTGTAATTGTTGGAAATGGAAACACGGCAACAGCAAATTGTGGTAATTTAATTCTGGGTAAATTGAAGTAAGGTTTGAAAATTACTAGTTTTTTCCAAAATTTTCGTTAGCCCCTGGAATCTGGGAGGGTCCACGGACCCTTTGGACCCCCCTCTGGCTACGCTAGTGTAAACAAGTTTAGTAACTGTAAGATGATCCATGTCGGGTTCTTAGCATAGACCAATTTCTCCCCAATTATTCTATTTGTGATTGGATTCGCTGCTATAACAGGTGATATGGCTGCATCATACTTTCTCTTGGAGCAGTTTCTACCCGCAAAAGAAATCCGAAGTTATTCCACAACTTTAAAGGCAATGGTTTTCCGTTTTATTCTAAATACTTGACAATCAGTTGAGCCAGTTAGATACACGCTTCTCTTATATTGGTGCATTCTGCTTCGTGTAGACAAGATTTTTTGTAAATGAATTAGCTGTAGTTAATGCAAAAAATTTCCAATTATTCAGCACCTATTATAATGCATACAACATTGTCAAAACTGAGGTAGAAATTTATATGAACTGGTGTACGGATTATGGATATGCTTAAATTATGTATCACAAAATGTATCGATTTTGATCTATGCTGTCTTTTGTGTTTGATGCAACGTACATTTGATTCTGTGCTAATATTTGATTTTAAATAGGGTACATTAAACTAATATAAATGAGCAATTGACTAATGTTAAAACAAGGATTAATGATCAATCTGGTTATAATACTTACACATATTCATATTTCTGAATAAAGTTAAATCAATTTTTTAAACAATCCTGCCAAATACTTTTGAATACACTAATACTTACATATTTCTCTGACTTGATCTCGATTTACTTAGTACAAATAGTGTGTTAGCCTGTGTTTCTAGTTTTTGCATGAAAATTCGATAAAATTTTGGCAAATGCTTAGAAACTCTGTCACATATGAAACCAATATGCAGCATTTGATGATTGTTTTGATCATTGCCAACTGGCTATTCTATTGCGCAAAATGATAGGTGAAAAAATTCCTATTAAAATGTTAATTTCATAAAAAGGAAAATTTGCAATTAACATTGTTCCACTCCCTGTATAAAATGGCCTCGGTGTTACCGGTATATGCTGGGTTACATTACATGTCTTAAAATCCATGCATACATATAATATCATTATGCAGATTTGCTGATAAAAACATGAAATAATTAGATTTTTATGCCATAATTGCCAAAATAATGATCAAATCACAAGTTCAATAAATTTTTTTAATAAAGCATCTGGTGCTATGATTAATGACAAGCCTTGGCCGAACGATTGAATACTATGCTCACATGAGTAGGCAAAAGCCAATTTTTAGTAGCGTGCTAAATAGTTGCTTCTTAGGCTGAACTAAAAAGACTTAAGGAGAAAATATTTGGACTACGTTAGGTTGACTGTTAATAAAATATAAGGAATCACACCCTTGAGTTTAAATTTTTTTAAAGCTTATCATATTTGGTTGAGGTAATCATGACAAAAGAGCTTTTAAATTCATAAAAACTTAGCTTATGCGAATAACAAAAAAGTAAGCCTGTATCATACATTCCCAGTTTGCATCTTAACTCTTTCAAATAGACTTTTGAAAACTCCCGTTTGGATAATCCGTCTCATCCAAATCAACAAGTGCCTGCACATATTCAATTATTTATTAATTATTTCTTCAACGACGGATTAAACTATTTTAAGGTAAACTGTTAACGTCAACTAATAATTTCATCTAGTGAAATATTTATTCCAAATTTTTGATATTGTGAAAATATGACCTTGATGTGTCCACCTTCTTTAAACCGAATTCGGAAAATATCAAATATGAGTTTAACACTTGCATTAATAATATTGTCTATAAGACAATCTGAGGCATCAAATAAAGATTCTCAAATTAGGTTAGCCGTTGAAAAAAGTTTGCAATCTTTCCTACAAATTTTGTCAGCTTCTAATCATGACTACGAAATATTCATCTACTACTGGAATCCTCCATTTATTAATTTTCAGTTACCAGGCACTTCATTACGTTACCAAATATTTGACAAAATGATTCACTACCGACTCCACAGGAATTACCTAGGAAAATTCACAACCCCGTTCCACATTGTACTAGCAGCTCATGAAACTTGGACTACTCAAATTAATCTTCCATCTAAACCATTCTTTGAAATTGGAATGCACACAACATCCCTTATTCTGATTCCAATACTCGATACAGAGGTGAATATCCCCAAAACTCTGAAAACCCTCCCTCCTCGTCTGATAAATTACTCAGCTTTGAAAGCATTAATTTACACTGTCTCATCTCAAGATAAAGCAATTCAAACTCATTTCACAATTATTTGCAATGGCTACTGCGTCTCTACAACCGAATCCTTTGACTACTCAGCCATGCTCCATTTTGCAAACCCTTTTCTCCTCCACAAAAAACACTTTCAAACTGGAAATGGGCGAAAAGTTAATGCGATAGTTAAAGCACCTTATACATATTTTTTGTATGCAAATTTCTTTAATTGTGACTACACCCTATTTATTGGCGTCCTGTTTACGTTTTGCCATCGACAAACAATGTCGACAAATTTGCTTTCCAAACAACACAACATTTCCTTCTTACATCTTGACAGACAAGACCCAAATGTGTGGAAAAACACAGATAAAACTTGGCTCGGACAATATATTATCAATGGTGTGTACTACGCAGATCTTAGAGAAAAATTAGACATGTTTTATTATAAAACGACAGGATTTGTATTTTCAAATTACGAAGAATCGGTTTTGCTCTACTGCTTAAATCACCGAGACGAAGAGAAAAAGGAAAATATTGATATTTTAAACTGGTATTTCCCATTTACATTTAAAATATGGATAATTACTTTATGTGCAATTTTTGCAATTGCATGGTATTTAAAGCGAAAAAGCAAAAATGTACATAATTTGTTTCTATGGCAGCTTCTTGACAGTGTTGGCGTCTTTCTTGGGAACTCGGGTCAGGTCTACATGACGAAAATTTATTTTTGTGTTTGGCTACAGTTTTTGGGATATTTTATGTGCAATTTTTATGGAAATGGAATCATGAGTACGTTAACTGTACCTGATCGTGTGGAGCCGTTTCAGTCTCTTAGAGAAGTGATCTCTGCAGATTACAAAATTTTATGGAATACATTAGAGCAGTTGCGACCATGGCAGTTGTATTACGGGGAATTTAAGGCTAAAGGATTGTTGTCCAAACTTAATTCAACTTTTCAGGATTTAATTACTATAAAGACGACAGATATTGATATTGCAAAATATCTGACAAAAAAGTATATGTTCCGAGCACTCACGTCAAATCAGAAGTTTTTGCTGCTCGCATACAAGAATATAATTGTAAATCAATTTCAGTTGAGATATAGTGACTGCTATATACTTCCCGGGTACTTGAAAACTTACCCGATTTTTGTTGAAATGTATACAGTAAATAGACATTGGATGTTGCAAACTTACGCTCGATTTGGGGAAAGTGGGCTGTTGGAGAAATGGGATCAGTGGGCACAATTTGCTGAGAGACATTTTGATAAGATTTCGGTGGAGGATCCAAACCCAAATCAGGTTTTGCCAGGAGACCAGATTTCCCGACCTGGGATACTTGGAATTGCTGTGATTTGTTCGGTTTTCTGTCTTTTGGGATTAATATCTTTTCTTGTAGAAACGAAATGTTTTACTCGCCGTGCGACAAAAATACCAAAGCGATTAGAAAGCATGGTATATCCATTGCGAGTAAACTTGGAACCAAGAGATACAACTAAAACAAAGACAGGAAATGCTTCAAATATTGCGAAACACGATGACACCGATTTTAATGCTACAGATAATGAAGGAGAATCAGAGGATGATGAATTAACAGAGAACCGTAATTATCATGATAACGTTAGTCCATGTACTTTGGAGGAAGTTGAAATTTAATCGTTGAAATGGAATTGTTGGCACAGCTTAGATATTACAGAGACAAAAGAACAAGACGATTAAGCTGATAATTGTAACGTGAGCTTAGAAATTTTCTCCAGTTTTAAATATTTGTCCATATTGTGTTAGTTAATGCATGATGAAAGAAGAATTTTTTCTTCAATCACTAATTTTCGAAGTAAGTGCAGTTTCGCGCAGCTATAATTTCCTTTAATCAATGGAATAGTGTATTATAAGTAATGCGATATTACGGTGGATTGAGCTCTGTCATTTTAAATATGTATATTTTCACTTCATTTAAAATGCTTGTTTTACGTAAAATCCAAATGCTCTCAAATAAAGTCCTTACATAAATGGTTACCTGTAATTTTACGGGCCAACGGAGTGAATAGTGCAATTAAACATAATTAATATTCAAAGCTGTCTCTACTTTTCTCCTTAGGTTGTTTTGAATTATTGAATTTTACGTCCAAAATCTTCCAAATTACTATTTCACTTTTCATACATATATTATTTAATTTTTGATGCGATACTTCAATAAAAATTGCTTAAAGCTTATGAATGTTTGCAATCGACGATTTGATGCTCTTTAAAACATGTAATGTTTTAAATTGTAGGACCTAAAGCAAGAAACACCAATTTAATATTGGGAGTTAACTTAAAACTGCAAATTCAAATTAGCGGTTCGTATGATAAACTCGTTCTTTCCTGGTAACAATTTTGTTAGATAATTGAACACATGCAAAATTTTAGGTTGCCGAATTATTAGTTTTAATAATTACGCGTTTGGTCATAATTCTTTGCTTTTATGGGAAACTCAAAACAACGAAATCCTTTGACATTCAAAGTGCGCATTTATAAAACTTTCCATAAATTTATTATTCAAAAGTTAACTTGCTAAAAGCGAGAATTGTTCAACCGCATATATTTTCATTCGGCTCTACCGGTGTAATTTCCTTAGCATATAAAGTTGTACTTAATTTTGACAAAGAAAACAGAATAATTTGAATAATCGCTATTGGAAAATTATGGCTGAAAACATTTTAAACTTCAGATAATTGTACATTTTAAATAAAATAGGTATACCGGGTATTAACGATATCCGGTGGACCAGCAAAAACTGACTAGTTGACTAACACAACCTGTTTTTGCTTTTACAAAGTCTGAACAATTTCGTCCTGCTTTTCCACTACTTTAAGGAGAACGAAGGAAATATAATTTTTTTCAAAATGTTTAGTGTATTCTTCTGGAAATCTTTTGAGTTTTCGAATACCATTTACGAGAGTATTTTAAAATATCCTTTATTTGTAAGAGTTGACCCTTATAAAAAAGCCTTTGAAGTGCACACCAGTCGCAAAAACCTTGATCCATTTTCGATTTGCTTTGTTTTATTAATATTTTATGCAGCCTGTTATTTGGATATAATATATGGTGCAATTACATCAACAAAAGCTCAGCAAGATATTCATTGGCTACTTTTTAATGTAGTTTATCTAGGAACTACAACACTCTGTATATTTTTGATAGTGATACTTTATCGTGGCAAGGAAGTTATATGTTTATCTTATTTCAATTCATTGATAAAATTCGAGCAGATAATTTTTTGTAAGAGCAAATCTCAGCAAACATTCCCAAATTCATATAAGCAATTGTTTCTTAACGGTAAATCCCTCTAACTGGTTAAATTAATTTGCTTCAACTTTAACTGGTTAAAATATATTTAATTGTTTCAATATTTACGTTGATTTTTAACAGAATACAAAAAACTGAGAAGCAAAATACCCCTGGACATCAATGGACTTCTGGGTTTTGGGTTAGCTGTAATCTTTGTAGGAATTGGAATTTTTCAAGGTCCTACCCTAGTGCTTATGGAATTGGACGGGGTGTCTTTGTGGCTAAGATTTAGGTTCCCTTCTTTGCTTGAACATGAGGAAAGAAGGTATTTTGTGAAATTTTTAATATTAATTGGAGTGCATTGGCTAATTATGGAGGCAACACGAGTATATCTTATTATTTGTTTGCCTGCGTTAATCCTTTGTCGTTTGTACACAAGATATTTGTGTGAGCTTAGAAAAATGAATTTTAACAATGCAGTTATTTCTTTATACAATCAACTACAATGTGTTAATCAAATGGGTAGAGATTTTATTAGTCAAACAGCTTGTGCACTTTCAAGCATTGGGTTTTTTGTGTATGTTTTTGGTAACTGGGTAGTATTGTTTGGTTGGAATTATTTTCCAGTAACAATATGCTCACTTGTACTGGGTTTTGTGCTGTTGGCATATTTCGTTTTATTTCAGTCCTTACCTTTGGCAGCTGAGTGTAATGAAATGAGTAAGGATATGATTCATAAATGGAAAGTTAGAGTGATTTTAACTAGGTTTAGGCTTAAGTATTTATTGAAAGTTTTACGATCAATGCAACCTGTCGCTTTTTACTATGGCTTCACCAAATTTGAAAAGTCAACAAAGTCAAACTATTATTCGGCAATTGTCACTTATACAGCTAATTTGATCTTGCTTCAACAGAGCTGAACAATTGATTTAATAAGGTTTTTATTTTAGCATCAGTAAAGTATGATTTAATATGGTGCATAATGTAAATTTTATAGACTATTGTAAATTTATAATTTTGAGTACTCAAAGTAATGTAAACCTTTTTATAAAAGTACACAAGTAATAAACAAAAATAGGGAATTAATTTGCAAGCAGAATGCGTAATCTTAAAAATAAGCAATATGATTGTAGTATACAGTATAATTCTTTTTGAATAAAGTGTGTGACAATTTAAACTTCAAAAAGATAAATAAAATTTTAAATTTTAACGATGGTAAACGATTTTTATTTTCTTATAGCAAGTTTCCATTTTATGCCAAATCGGTTTTGATTTTCTTCCACGGAAAATATTTCATTAGGCGGTGCCAGATATGCTAAAAACCATAATAGTTTACTCATAACCTTTTATTTTGAAATCTAGAAAAAAATGCCAATCCGAAATGCTTTATTACATATAAGGTTCCCGAAACCCGAACCTGTTGAAACTGCGGCAGTTTTTGGACGCCATGAACAGCAGAACAAAAGACTAATCAACAATGGGAACATTTACATTTTCGTTAGTGATTGTCAATTCGACAACCAGCGCTGCTACAGATTAGGAGAATCCCATAAATTTGGATTTCATAAATATAAATGGGTATCTTAAGCTTAGACGACGATTATCTTGAGTCTCGGAAAACCTCATGGATAGATTTCTTATCTGGAAGTATTTAAGGTGCAAATTACATCGACCTTAATTGTAAATTTCCACGCATATGCCTCACTTTTATGCGGCATTTATTCAGCACGACATGCGACATATTCACTCATCTATAACGCCGACTTTCACTAAACCGGATGTACTAATGTACTAAAAGAGCCAAACGAGGCTACCATCGTCCTGGGTAATCCTACAGAGTTATGCTTGGCTACAAGAACCACTTATAAAAAGAATATCTACTTGATTGGACCAATTCCTCGTCATCTTAATTGCAATTTCCCACGCTAAACTTTAAATACATGTAATGATGCTCTCTGCGGTCATGAAAAAAATTCAAAACATAGCTTACAGAACGCATATAGAAGTTTAATTCAAGATAAAGTTTGAAAAAATATTGGTGTAAGTTCAGCTTTTAGGAAAGGAATTAATTTGTAATCACACATAGGTCAAATTCACAAATCTTTTGCCAATTTATTTACGCAATAAAAGTTTTGAAGCCTGAAGCTACATTAAGTGAATAAGTTGCCAATACATTAGAAATTGTATGCCTCAAACAACCAGAATAATAATCTTCTTCTTAGCGGGATTCTTCCGGTTCAGTTGAGATACCTAAAAAGTACAAATATATAAACTTATGAGCAAGTTAACAAAAACGGCAACTTTCATGTATTTCATCTAAATGTTTTATGTGTTTTTATCTTACACTTATCGTTATCAGTATCACAAAACAAATCGTAGCAGCAAAACCAATTGAAATCTGCGCACGGACAATCCTCATTCAAGCAGGACCCCTCGAACATATCCAATATGCAATCATCAGGAACCTCTTTTCTCTCTGTGGCGTTTGACATCAACGAGCTTCTGGAAGCCTTAAAAAGTCGACAGCACAATTAAAAATTTGTGCTAAATTTTCCCATGCTAATTAATTGCATTATTGATAATAAAGAAACTGACTACACCTACCTCCACAGAAAACTTATGAGCACCGAGAGGACTTCCACTCACTACTATCCAGATGAGCAAGTAGCAGCAAAAAAATAAAACTGGCAGTATTTTAAAATTCGACATGATTGTTCTTAAGGAAGTGATAAATTTATTCAATGTATATGAATTTTTTTCGTAATGAACTGAATAAAAATCAGTCTTAAGGTCAGAAATATGCACCGAAAATATTTGAAGTGCTATTGATTGATGGCCACACACACAAAGTTGAGACTGATGGACATGCTGTCGTAAGAAGACTATCGCAACTACTAAAAAGTTAATTTAGCATACAATACCAAAATATTTAAAGCTTTAGCTCAGTTTAGAATACCTTCAAAATAGTATCGTTTGTGCTTACTGAGTATATACATTCGTTATGCATATGTAAAAGCGAGAAACCCGATTCTAAAGTGACGGTTTGGTGGAGACCGAGACCCCTTTCTCAGACTATCAGATATTCTTCAACGGCTGGTCGCTAGACATGCGACGGTAGTCTACTTCTTGATTTCAAAGGGCCCCCTCAAAACGGGCTATGGTGAAGGGTAAGGATTAAAATTATTTTGGTACCCTGCTAACCCAGCCACTTTAACTCTTGTT
>JAQIXX010003261.1:0-20483 GCA_034700605.1 Willowsia nigromaculata
GTCTGCTGTTGGCCATCGGTATTGTGAATACTTAACTCTCCTTCCTTCTTACAAGAGAGCGCCCAGTTGCCAACTTTCATCTGGGCACCACCAACGGAGCTGAGGATAGGCTGAGGACAGGCCGAAAGTTTCAGGCCGCTTTTCGCCCGTTGAAGCTTCTCAATAAATTCTCCACGACTTTCAGTGCTGTCTGTTCCCCCTTTTTCAAGAATAAAAAAATAGAACAGTAAAGACAAATGCATGTTATTTTGTTTGACTTTTTACCCAATTAAATTATCAATCATCTATACCTTCCGGACTTCCAGATGAGTACATTGTGGCAAGTTTGCCATCAAGTACGAACCGGAACCATCCATTGCTCCCGTTCGAAAGTTCTAACGCTGCAGACTCGTTCCAAATATAAAGACAATCTCTACCACGACATATGCACCAATCGTGCCAGTGATATGGCTTCCCTATAACAATTTCCTTTGCATCTTCGACAACGCCAACATCATTTTCCAATCGCTCAGGTGTCTCTTCCTTCTTCGTTACCTCTGCTTCACTGGGACATAACGCTAACACTTTCACAAACACACCCAGCCGTGCAAAATGTTCCACAAAAATATCTTGTGCTTTCACCATCAAGTCCTTGATCATATTAAGAATCAATAAATGCCCATCATCGTCATCCTCGTTATCAAGCACCGCAGCTAAAACTTCCACTAAAACTGTTCCCAATGAATAAGACTTGGAATCTGGACTACAAAGCTCATTCAACAAGGAAGCTGGTATATAGTGAACCATCTTCTTAATCAGATTCAAACTAGCACGCCTAAAGAAAAAGAGTCCACACGTTAGTCTTCCATATTTCAGTTACACATTGTGTTTTCAAATATTTTATGACTATTTACCTGACTGATGGAATCATTGTAGAATGATAAGTTGAACAAAAGATTGGCAACAGCCTCTGCAAATACACAGGTGCCATTTCAGGATCACCTCTCGCTTCAGGAGGAAGCTCCTCCGACTCAGATTTGGCTCGTTCCCTTCCAATTTCAGCAGGCATCATCCATTCTCCTGGAGACTGAAGGATTGCTGCAACTTCCCGATGGCCCTCGTCGTTCCTTTCTCTAGCTTTATCCAGTGGAGTTTTTCCATCCTCATCCTAAAAACATTGTAAAATTAATATGAAAAAAAAATCTTTTGATCAAATACAATTTACTTTGCTGCTCATACTTACCCGCAAATCTGGATTTGCACCATGCTTCAGCAAAACTTTAGCAATCGCGGGTCTGCCAAAACAGGCTGCATAGTGAAGAGACGAAGATCGTTGTCCCTTGTTGACGTCAGCACCCTTCTCGCACAAATATTCTACCATTTCTTGAGTCCCAAATGCAGAAGCCCAATTCAGGAGAGTTTGGCCAACATCATCCATAAAATTTACTTCCACGCCTGAAATGATGAATAATATTTTTTGAATTTCACAACAATGTGTATTAGATTACCTTCAAATACATTTATTTATTTATTTAAGCTTTATTACCCCCAGATTCAATCGCTTCAATCAGAGCTTCGGTGTCTTTACTTCGAATGCAATCTATCAGTTGTCGATGAGACTTCTCCCCAGAGGCATCTTGCCTCCTGAGACTTGCTAGTCTAGCACTGGCTGTACTGCCAGACTTGGGAAGAGCTTTCCGTCCCTCAAAAAGTAGCACCAATAACAAATCCACAAGTCGCATTGTGTCCAAAATACACCTACAACAACACAATTATACAAAGGTACAGTTAAGAGGAAAAAGGATTATGGTAAGTGGTAACTAAAATATAAACGCATGATTACCGTTCATCTCCTTTAAGAGCCTTTTCAATAGCATCTGGTAATTCGGATCGAAGTAAATCCTGCAATAAAGCATCAAGTTTGGGTATTTCATTAGGTAAAGTAATGCATGAAAAATGCGTAATAATAATTTATAATTTATATACGAACATGAGTAATTGACGGGGATCCACGGCATAAAGTTGACAGCAAGCTTATAATTGTTGAAACACTAGCAGTATTTTTGCCTTCACTAGGTGTATTTCCTGCAGAAGAAACTCCGGACGCACCTGCTGATGTATTTGAGGCATTAGTGGCAGCTGCATTAACCGAAGTTCCCAAAGAACTAGACATTCGTGCCAATAAATCCTTGAGCAGTCCATGTTCTGCCAAAGGAGCTGGATCAACGCCACGTCTAGTAAAACGATCAGAGAGGGAAGCAAAACAGCGTAATGCACCATCAGCCACCTATAATTTGAAATTACATATTAAAAATTGCAACGTTACACAATGACAATGGAAATCATAACATAGTTTATCTCATTCATTATCTTACATGACTATCATCGTGCCGTAGTAAAGTTGAAAGACTTTCTACACATGAAGTTAGAGACGGATCTTGAGGCTCCATTTTGGAGCATAATCGTGACACAACAGCCATAGCTGAATGGAGCGTGTCCTTGTGAATCACATTTCCATTATCACGGATGAACGACAGCACACAGTTTAATCCTCCAGCTTCGAAAACGGCTCCAGCTTCCCTCGTGCAAATAAGTTCAAGTACCTAAAATTCCATCCAAAGATTCACATTAAATTAAGCAAAGCAACCGTTGATAACCTTCACCCATGACTTTCTTGGAAGTTGGAACGAGTAATGGTTCTATTAGGACTTAGGACAGTCACATTAAAAGTAAACAACCATCGTCGTAAAAATAATAATAACAAAAATGTCTCGAGGTCGGTACCTTGATGCACTGTTCGGCAACGTCCTTTGAAGTCCTAGAACTGATTTCTGCTAAAACTAATCGATTACAAATAGCCTTGATGGCGCCATCGACTGATACGATTCTCCGAGTACATTCTGCAGATACATCCAAGTAATAGGTGAGAGCTCGCGCAGTCACCTCCAAAACTGACTCTGGAGCTGTTTCATCCAGAAAAATTCTGCAGAGAGCTGGAAGAAACACTCGGGGTGGACAACTAAAAGATGAAACAAAAACAAAAGTTAGTTCCATAATGTACAAACTTTCCCAACAACTCACCACCATTCCAAAAGGAACTTCTCTGAAACTAAATAAATATATAATCAATCTTGTAAAAGTTCTTACATTTCAAAACAACGATCCACATTGTCCGACATCAAAAGCAGCATGCAAAGTTGTTCGAGAGCAATCAGCTGCATATCCCTTTCCTCCCCCTGCCAAATGCTCAGCCATTCCAGCAATGTCTCTGGATCCACAACGTCCGCCATGTTTGATTATATCTGAAAATTGTTTTAAAAATAATCCCCACTTATAATTTGATAAAAAATATCTAATTTGACAAGTTCAAGAAAAAAGTAGCAAAGTTTTTCCGGCTAGAGTTTTCTAAGACAAAACTTATTGACACTTTGACACTGACACTACACCCTGCCCTAATTACGACCACTGAAAACGAAATTTTGGGCTTTTTCGATCGACTCACAATAATGACCGCTCATCTATCAGTCGATAGCTCAAACTGTAGCGAAGAAACAAATCAACAAAGACTCAAAATGCTCATGTCGTATCAGTGAACATACTCAAATGCTCACCCTCGTTCGTCCGATGTACGTATGCAAATGTAACGCATGTATCCCTGTTAATTCGACAGGTCTTTATTGAATGAACTCTTTTTCCAACCGTCAACCGACAACCGCTTGCCTTTAGGCAGAAAAGCAGTGCACAAACCTGAGACTAAATTAATATGTCAATTATCCGAAATATCCAAATGAATGCTGGACAGTAGTCGACACTCAATTCCAAACGACAGTAATTAATTATGCATAAATTTTGTTTCGTACTCTAATTGTAGTTTTTATTATTGTTAGTTTAAGTGGATGTACGAGTTATCATTAAGTTGTCATTAACATGAGATTCTTAATATTCCAATCCGAATGTCTGAAAATACAAACTCTGACTTGTGTGTAGAGACTTTAAACGATTATGAATAGGTATATGACGGTCGACTGCGACTGAAGGAGTAGACACCGTACACGTACTATGACCACTAACTAATCATCCACAATCGACGCCAGATAGAACCCCAACCATACATAACCTCAACATTCTGTCTATATTTGAATTATTTGAAAAATTCCTGGCTGAACTTGCCTTCCTCGTTATCGGCGGTAGATAAACCAAATTCTTTGTTCATGAAGCAAATTAAAATGCGAATCAAATCGACGCAGTAAGGGAAAGCGAATCGAATGTTGGATGAAATGAAGAGTAATATGAGAGTTGATTGGCAGTCTTTGTGTCAATCAATGGCGTGTCTCGGGTTCCTCTCGCAAAACTTGCGAAGCAGATCTGCAGATGTACTAATAAAAGTTCCACGGTCTCACTATGGTCGCCGACGTGTAAGATTACAAGATTTACATGAAGAACGTACAAACGTACGTATAGGGTTGTTGTAAAGTTGTAACTTGTAAAAGCGTAAGACGTTACACAAACAAGCTGTAGCTCTTCGCATTCGGATTACAAGATATGAGCCCAGCGTCCAGTGAGTATTAATACTTTAATACTGCGTAAATATTCGGTTGAGGTACTTAACAGAAATCGTGGGGCTTCGATTTTTCGGGCTGCTACCCACCATTTCTTAACCCCAATCAATTATTTAATTCTGGATAAAACAATTAAAGCAGTAATGATGTCCAAAAATACATTGCCTAATTATCATAGTCAGTATTCTTTCTGGAATGTGCAAACTCATTCTTATTGAAACCCGAAAAAACAAAAATATTGGAGCATATTTATCGTTCATTTTTATTTACATTATCAGTGATCATGATTTTTTAATATTTTGGGAGAAAGCTGTACATAGAGTCGTTATCGCGAATCCAATAATTGGAAGTAGTATGATTATGCAAATTGCAAACGCAGTTTTTCTCATCTAATAAAAAGTATCGGCTATCGAGATGGATGGAGATGGAATCACAGAATGTTTAGCTTTCCGTGGCCTTCCATGAACACATGGCTGTCTTTCATTTATCTTGTCTAGTAGCCTAAATTTTTTGACGCGTCTCACTCTAATTTACTTTGGAATGACAAAGTTTTCATGAGTGAATTTGCACTTGTCTTCGTTTCCGACCAAAGTTGAAATTCACTGTACTTGCATTGATTAGCATCATTTCACATTAACATTTTGAATATGCTGAAAATATTTTTGCAATCTTCGCATAGTATATACCAACTTTTAGTCAATTTAATCAAGTTATAGCGTGGCACTACTAATAAAAAGAACCGTGCTTACTATACACTCATACCATCGTATACCCTATATGTACATCGTACATGCAGGCATATATTAGCAGGTCCACTTATTATATGGTTTAACCTAATTTATTTAGTGCTTTTCGAACTATAAAGACATTCTAGGTTTAGTAACTAGAATATGAGTTACATTTCATTGCAGTTCACAATGTTATTGCAGTAGTACTGTGTAGCTGTAGAAGTCTATTAAAAGTTCTCAGCTTGCCAATAAAAGCCGAACAGAAGCGAAAAAACTGACCTGTAAACGCTCCTTGAACAAAAGCAACGCTTGTGCATTACACTTTTAATTGCCTTAACTGTACTATATCTATTTGTATATATACTTACACACACAAAACTATATTATATTACATACACTGGCTTGGCGCTGACAAACCTTTGTTATTGTTCTCAGAATTACATATACGCATATTTAGCTGTATGCAGTAAAAAAACATGTATTCTTATGCTATGCCATTGTAAACGCTTAAAGTATCCATTAAAATGAAAAAAAGCATTAAAATATTTTTACCGTGTACCGCCTCAGTTTAGGTAGATCAAGTTGTAAGGATCAGGATCATGCATTACGGTCTTTTATCATTACCCTCACGTTGCATTGCATGTACTCACGTTATAACTTTAAAGGATACCATAATATTATACTTTAAAAGCGCACTTGCAGTTTTGTGCAAGTGTGGATTATCTGACTTATATACTGATATGATGATCTATTACATGCACTCGACATTCGAAGAGTTTATGTGTGTCCCCCATGAAACTAAAACATGATAACAAAGTTGAAGAAGCTTGTCTTTGTTGAGAAAACCCAGCATCCATATATCACAACAAGTAATATACTAAAGTGGTATGAGTTGGTGCAATTTTTGTACAAAATCTAAATTAGATATGTCTAAAATGCTATTGTAGTGTTACGTACGACTATTACCTACCACTATATACAATGGCCCATATACCACCCTCGTGCATAGTCGTATACAAAGTTTGTCTGCATGGCCTTACTTGCACGAATTACGCATGACGCATACAACGAAAAGAATAATGAAGATTTTTTTGTATCTTTTACATCTTCATTTTTTTAGAAAAATAAATGGCATAATCATCATCATCATCACAACATCGATCGCTTGAAAAGTTCTTTTTAGACACGCAGCAGAGCATATCTAAAGACAGTACAATAAATACGAGCACAGCAAACTTTTTCTATGCAAAAAAAATTGCGTGTGATGCAAAGATACATTTATTACGATAGTAGAGCTGCTAGCATAGAATGTACGTTAACGTTACATACATTTACTATATTATGCGACAAACGCAGAAAAAGAGCACAATAGATAGTTTTGCATGGTTTTCAAACAGTTAAAAAAGTGAAAAGACGTCACGCATTTTTCTTTCCACATCCTCAATTCTTCTTGAACTGACTTATAAATATGGTTTAAATTTTTACAGACTATTAGCAAAAACGACAACAGAGAAAAACATGAGTACATATTCGCATAACGCACATGATGCTTGGGGGATAATGGTATTGTTTGAAAGCTCTTGATCAAGACCATTGCTTATATTAAATATTAAACTTCATTTTTTGCTACTTCATTTAACAAGTAGCCATAGCCGAATCAATACTGATAGCTGAACTTCAATACTCACAATCAGACGAAATCCAAGCTCATCGAAAATTAAATTTTCAACGTCAATCATTTGTTCAACTAGGCTTTCTGATGACATTTGCTGAACCGAAATATGATGTATTGATGAGCCATTAAAATATCATATTCCATCATTATATGATGATTGATGATATATTCGAAAACATGTGAACAAGAGAGGTTTTGAATTTTATATACTGTTAACTAGTCTGCTTGAAAAAGTACGTATTTCAAATGAGAAATACAAATACAAAATCCATTCGCTGTCGTTTAGAAAAAGAGCTTCCTCTGAATTTGGTATTGACCATTGGCATTGGGTTCTTTAAAACAGTATATAGTAGTAGCACTTTGTTTCAACAGTACTGTATTTAATACGGTGCATGAATATAATCTAGTGAAAATATTTCGTCATCATTACTGTTCCACGCATAAATTTTGATTAATCAAACCTGTTTTATTTGTCTATAGATATTTCTAAAAGTATGTGCATTCGTAAGATTAATCTGAACGTTTTCGTCAAATAAACTTCCAGGTTTTTTTGAGTTGAAATCCATATAGGCATGCATGGAATCACAAACTCTTATGAAAGTTACGGTATATTATGAAAATGCATTTAAAGTTCAATGTTAAAATTTATTATACATTTGGTAGTGTAGTTAATTGGCTTATATTTAGCTTGAATTGGACTTTATATCTCAAAGTAGCATTCCAAAAAACCATGGACCATAGATCCCACCCATGACCCTTGAAATGGACCTTGCCTTTTGTTAACAAGCAAATTACTCAACATATGCAACTTTTTACGTATCTACGTAGTGCTGATTCAAACCAAATGCAGTATATAATTTAGCAAAATATAAGACTAAAGACAAACAAAGGAAGTATTCGTAGTGTACATAGTCATATCATTTATTTTGTTTTCTACAATAAATGCGTAGATCCGAGTTAAGTTGGAAGTAATCATGCAACAAATTTTGTATTTGTTTTATCTTTCCCATCACGCAGTGTCATATGCGTCCAATTTTATCTACTACAAAAATAAGTTTAGAATTCTTTCGTCTCTCTTCAGTGAATTATTTAGTCAGTTTGTTCCTGCAAGACACGCACGTAATCTTAATAGCACAGGTCATCAGTGTATACTCTATGCTCAAAAAAGTTGAAATATTTTGAAAATATGAATATTTCATTGATTTTAAATGTAATACAGTAATAAGGTTACCATCATGAAATCATCTTCCCTACCATCGACCAGCCAATATTATGAGTTGAGGAAGACTTCACAGAAAATAGGCTAAGCGTGAGCATTAAATAGTAGAATGCATTATGCAAGACTTCTTTACGATGTATATAGTATGCATATGTGCAACACAAGATAAATAAGATCTTTTGCACGATTACACACACTACTTCATACTTCTAGTACAACAGTGTAGTTTGTATATAACTTAAGATTGAGAGTTTCTTCGGATTTGTAAAACAACAAATAAGGCAGCATAAACACTATCGGTGTGTAAATGTAGAGTTCATGTGTAACCAGCATTCAAATTTCAGAAAATATTATTTCTATAACCTCTTCACTATCAACTACCACCTGTGTAGAAGAAAAGAGATGAATATCTAAAGGAAATGGAGTACGTACATGTAAAATTGTCGTGTCTACCTAACCCGTTCCCCTCGTCTCTACCCACGGGCCACGATCATTAATTATATAAAATGAACACCTGTGCTTGTTAGTTAGTATATTTTCCTTTCTTCAAGAATTTCGCGAATATTCACGTGTGTGGTGCACCTACTACTATAAAATGTAGATATTGCATATTGCCGACAATCCTCTTCCTGTACTACATGATCGATCCCACCCCTACCCAGTAACCCATTAATTTACGTGTTTCTAAAAGTGCATGCTGCATCTCTAATTTCTTCGTGACTATATCTGCATATTATGTATTTCAATCTTAAATGATATATTGCGATATTATGATGATAGGTCATACATCAAGAAGACACTTTTAATTAAAACAGAGTCTCGCTACAATCTCCAAGATGTCTTGAAAGTATATGTTTATAGCTCGAAAGTTTCTTTTTATCAAGTATCTTTAATGATTTGATTGAGTATGGTTGACACTTTCCCGAATTGTATCACATCTCTCCTCAAGAAGCAACAAATATATAGCAAATTTCTAATTTAATAAAAGCTGCTTTCGCATATTTATTTAGGTGTCCGTTCCTCAACTGAAAACTGGGAAAGAGAATAACATTTACTTACGTACAAGCTTCATTTTGTGGCGTGTCTTAGATGAATTGTATTTAATGTATGTATCTTTAAAATGTGTGCAACAAAGTATGCTTGTTTTTTGGTTTAAATGAGAGGATAAACATTTTAAAATTATGCATTTTTGTCGCTGTCGCTGATTGTGAGTTCCCACATCATACAGTTATTATCACGAATATGATTGATTATACTAGAGTAAACACGTAATGAGTGACAAGCCAAACAAATTTCGCCCATGTTGTTCACTTGAAGACACGAGTAAAGATAATGACGAAGCATTCAGAAAATTCATAATCTTATTGACGCAATATTTCAAAATTGACACACCGTAAGTCTAGTAAATTTACTAGTACATACTTGTATATCCAAAAACTGGACTTTCAAAGCATTTCAAGCATTGATGTCAATTGTTAAGTTGGACCTACGAAAATGAGTCCATTAGTCCATTCCATTCTACAATGCACACGTGTGGTAATTCCTACATTAATAATAATAATACCCTGTCACAACTGTGTCCAAATTAAATTCAAAAACAAAAATGTTGTTCAAATCGTAAAGTCAAACGCTTCATAAGAAATGTAAATGGACCGACCCGAGAATGTGATAGCCGATAAAGATGGTTTAGATTGAAAAGTGAGAGAGTGATCGTCTTGATTTCATGAGGAAACATTTCAAGATAGGGAGTTTCATATGTACATATTATTATGCACATTTACGTAGGCATGATTTAGTTTGTGCCCTTTTGTCATATCATCCTCACAGAGTTTCAGCTTATATAAGCTCATAATACAGATAGTTTCGCTGCCAATTCACGCAAATTACTTCCGTAATAAAGTTCTCCAACGCCTGCTGTCATACAACACTCATCAGCGATTCCCAAAATGAAACAGTACATAATTGGCCAAGTCACAACTTTTTACTACATGATTTGATAGCGCACACTTCGTTTGTACATGCTAATATTCGCATTTATATGTTGTGGTTCCGTAGCTGATTCTTATACTTTACGAGGATGTGCGTAAGACGAAAGCACAAATAAACCATATAATGATATTAAAACCGCATATAGTTAAACCCATAGGGAAAATGGCAAGCATTATTTTTGTTTGGTTTTTTGAGATTGATTGAGACGCAAAACGCCAAAAATAAGTAGAATATCATACTACACACAATGTACATATCATCATCATACCTACGCATATCAAATAGGTTTTGGCTACTCCACAAAGCACGAACGCATTGTTTAACAAAAATTTTGATAAAAATATGGTTAAAGATCTCGTTATTATAAAAATTCAATTCTTTCACACGTAAACTACAGAGTATTTAGACTTAGACCACCACGCACAACGCAGCTAGGCGCAAATAATATTTTATTTCACGACTGATTATTTTTTATTACTTCTATATTTGTAGTCGCGCAGTGCTTTATAACATTCCCCATTACTGACCAACTGTGGAAAATTAGCCTACAATTTGTTATAGTGCAGTGGTTACTTTTGGACATGAAAGTCACGAAACATATAAAAAGTTTACCCCAATACCCATCTAATTGTAAAAGTTAGTTGTGTTGGGATAAACGTATATATGACTTTACCCTTTCGGTAAATGTGATCAGTGCCTATAAGCCTAATAATACACTAAATTCCTCTCAAGGCAAAGTACATTTTTTGCAAGTAAAGAAATGTTATAGAGTGTATAGTCGTGTACTATAACTAGGTATATGATCATTCATCATGTATCACACTACGCAGGGTCTTGTCCTTATAAGATCTCGTTTTTGAAGCAAGCTTAACCCTAATTGCATTTAATAATAACAATAAAATCCTGTCATCTGTGTCTTTAAGTATAGTCGTTCGTTATTCAATACACATAATAAAGTGCAAAATTTATATCGCGTGGAAAATTAAAATTTTGATATCACAAAACAGACGTCGGGATGCCAATTGTATGCTGCACAACCACAGAGTATATTATGCGCTTAATTTTACATAGGCACATATATACTATAGAAATCGGACAAAACTACTTTGAGGCTAATCATGCTACTCCACAATAGAATCTGATGATGAGCTGACATTAAATTCTTAACTGCTGTTTATAATAGCTCATTAATGGGTAAATTCACGAAAAGAACAATCGTTCACGGAATGAAATGTTAAGAAATATTCCAAAAAATCCCCCCTTTGTATGTTGAATCTTTTGTAAAATAGAATGGGCCATAATAACTTTTGAACTGAAAGAGCTATATGTACAGCTTTCTTGCAACATAACTCATAAAACTTTAAATTATTTTTTGACATCTTTTGACTCGAAATGCGTGACAAGATAACGGTTGAGCAAAAGCTATTACATCCACACTCTCCTCTCGAAAATAAAGAGACATCACTTTTTGCTTTAAAACATTCAATTCGTATGGTGTTATCCATGTTGGGAAATGGATAAAAGCTGTTACGATCAAAGAAAAATCGATTACATTTTCTACCTGTGCAAACATTTGGTAACCTGGATCGGATCAATGATGAAATGGAATTGAAAGGAGAAAGCTAAACAAAGTATTATTTACTTCTTCACACATATCGCACCGCCAAGTTTCAGGTCACCAAATTGCAAACTTTAACTCATGCATGTAAGCCATGATGTTGAATGCAATAATCAAAGAGAAAATGCTCTGAGGAAAGAGTGAGTAATTTCCCAGTGGAATACGAATTTGTTCGCACTCAATTTCCATCGTGTATACATTACGGAATTACAGAGCATCGATTGGAAGATGAAATTCTTGTTCACATTCCTACAATCCTACGTTCCAAAAATGGTTTACTGCATATTATTGCATCAGCTTTATGTACATTTCGTCAATCCTATAAAGTTCTCTTTACCGATAACCTCACCTAATATACAATACTATTCAACTTATTTAGGATTATGCTACTACTTGAACTGTATGTCATTTTTAATTTACTTTGAATGTTTACTCACCGTTTCGTTTGTTGAATGATTCAAAGCTCCTGAAAGTGCACACGAATTCACAAAGTCCTTCAGGTTATGTAGTAGTATATCGAGTCAATTGTTCATTCCTTAAGGCATCAATGACTGATCCTGATAAAATGATGGATTGAACAAAAATGCAGGATTGGAAACGAAAACGCTCTCTTGTTTGGGCAAATTTGAGGGCGAGGCTAGTGCGGATTAGATGATCCAATAAACAACAGGAACAGGTATTATGGAACTTTGCACTGTTATGTTGAACTCGTCAACTGTTTACCATTTCAAAATTTTGATGTCATTATTAACGTTTTTATCACGAAGCCAGCGTGCGTAATCGTATAAAATGTCCCCTTCTTTCAAGTATTTCTTGTTATAAACAAACAAAATTTTATCACATCACTCACACGATAAGAACGAGAGACAGCACAGGATTCACTTTCACATTTGCTAACAAACATTTAATTTGATTACACGGACATAACTGTTCAAGTGATAATGCATTTATTTCTATACAATATCAACCATTAAAACGAACGTTTCATTCTATTCGGGGCAAATCATTTATACTAAAATCGTATGCAGCTTGTATATTGTGAAAAAATAATTACTTTACATTTACAAACATTATTTTTACATGCAACCCAAAGGTTTCCTTATAATTACTTTAAAGCAGAAAAAAAGTACAACGAAAATGTTTTCACTGGTAAATTGTAGATTTCCACACAAATCTGTTTGTGTTAAAAGTATGGTATTAGTAGTATAGGTAGGTATTGTAGGTATTTATATGGATTAATAAAAGATATAACGATCACAGACATCAATATTTTTTCATTTCCTTCTCAACTCTAAAGTCTGCATTTGCCATTCTCATCTACGCCTGCTGGTAGTAGCAGACGAAGATACTTTCTCCACTAATTCATTGTTCTCTTTTGCGTTTAACACTTTAGCAAAAAAATATTGAGTATATTGAAGCACCTAAAGTCACTTTTGTCAATGCAGGAGTCTCCTCATCATCATACAACCTGCAAAAAAGAAATGAATAATTATTTTTAAAATGTCTCACAAGCAAAACTCTCAAATCCAAGTCACCATTAGCAGGGCGGTAACATGAGCTGGAATGCTAAACTATAATTAAAACTACGAATTAAAATTTTCTGAGAAGCTGTATAGGTCCTTGCCGTAATCCTCTACATATCTTAGGGAAAGATTTGACCTTCATGGAACCAATGCTACCCATATATTGTATCTCTGAGAATTTTCTACCATATAGTTTGTTTCCACCCATTCCATGCTCAGGATAGATAAAGGTGTGCATGAACTTCCCTCTCAATTTTCGATATTTTTAGTGCAGTATTCCTATTTCTAAACATAATTTGTGTATAATTAGCCAGTCAACAGCCTATGACTAAACTTTAAAAAATTTCTGCCTGTATACTCCTTCTCACGTTTTCCAAGATTGAACCGAAGCGGATCTAAAAAACTTTTAATTTTTGCATTTACCAGAGAACTACATTATTTATTCCAGAACTTACGTTTTATTCCATTTTCCTCGATTATTCTTTTAATATTTTTGAAATCAAACTGAGCTTCTTCCACAAATCAGATTGTTACCTTGCTGTTTCTAATATATTTCATTATACACCACTTTTCATTATATATATGACACACACACAGAGAGAGAATAAGTGGTACCCTACGTGCGTTCACAAAGTATTTTTTAAATCTTCCTTTGGCCTTTCTTCACGTTTCACAACTCACAAGGAATACTTTTTTTGTTACGAAAAAAGGAGAGAGAAAAAAAAATCCCCAACGAAGAGGAAGACTACGTACAACTTACTTCACTGCCCTGTGTGCTACTAATGCAAATAATCTGCTCTATACTCTGTATTAACAATCCATATACGAAGTAGTATAAAAAGGAACAAAAAAATACAATATGAGTTGCGATGTGCATTGCACTATAACTGCCTATTGTTAAGTATTTCTCATGGTAAAAAAGTATACTTGCTTCGCACATATATTATTGCTGTACTTTCAACACAGCACAGAGAGTAGATGACCAAAAACTACACACATTTCTTTACCAACTTCATATATTGGAACATTGGAAGCTATTTCCCCATGATCATCATACATCTTCAGATCGTACCTCTCTGGTATCAGCATTTAGTAGTAGAAGAACGAGCTTCAAACTCAAACGTGTAGAAACATTTCATATCCTTACAGATATAATGATGGGAACAGAACCAAAGAGAAGAGACGGGACGATATGTACAATGTATGATACGCTGAAGAACTATCGAATTTTCTTTATGTTTTGCATCTTTTCATTATCATATCATATTATTATGCCTTGCTCCTTTGTGCTGAAAAGCGTTTGTGGGAACGTGAGTAGCGAGTGCTCCTATCATGATGATGCACAAACTATAGACATTTTTAGTTCTATTCTCTGCAGTCCAACTTGAGTGTTTGGCGTTTTATGAGCAAAAGTGTAATAATGTGTGTGTCTTGTCTATTACGGTGCTTGATCATCGTAACTGACTTGATATGCGGTGGTTGTATAACATAACTTGTGTAAAAGATATATCGAGAATAGACAGTATACGGTAAGTTACCTCCACTGCGCTTTTAGCGTTACCAGTTTAAATGTGAAGCGTTGAGCTGGCGCTGCGCTGCTGTTGAAACATGTATACTACTGCTACAGATAAAGCGAATTACGACTACCACCACAACCTAATTTTATTTATTTTGTAGTCAGGCAGAGTAGTGTTCGTTTGTATGTACAATGCTTTTATTTTTTTGGCTCACTCATGATCTCAAATCTGTGTGCTTTCAGCAAACACATATACCAATTTCGCAGTATTATTGTGATGATGATATGTTGTTGGTAAATTCAACGTAGCCGAATGCACTGCAGAATAAAAGTGCAGCAAAATATGTAGCAAAATCTGAACTGGCTCCACTGATGTTCTCTAGCAAAATGAGAATTGGGATTAAGAAGAATAATATGATGACGATGAAATTGGAAACTTTTATGGCTTAACCATTAATCGTGTACATACTTATGTTAATGGTGGAATCACGCAATAACTTTAACAATCATTCTTAATCATTTGAAGATCTTGTTTTTCAGTAGTATGCTTGCATTATTGGGTATTATTATTATTATTATCTCGTTTAGTGACTGCGCATATTATGGACAGTGTATGACTATAACTGCAAAATGTACATAAGCATGTATTTGGTACAAACACCACACTAAATGGCAAGCAAACGTTCATTTTATCAAAGAAGTGGAATCGACATCAGTCCTCATCATCGATACCATTTTATTCGACATCATTGCTCATTTTCCTCGTCAGTCCTTTCGCCTTCTGCGTTCTATACGCTTGGCTATCATCAATGAAATTTTTGTTATGACAGAATATGAAACCAAGCAGAGTTCCCAGACTGGTCTCTTTCAGCCTAAATACAGATTTTGTACCTATTCCATTCTTTTCTCATATTTTTCGTCATACTCAACCAATCAGTCTAATAGAGAGTCTTATTGCTTGATTAGTACGCATGGATGCTGTATACTAACATTCTATTTACATTATGAATTGTATGCACTAACTTCAAAGAAGTTTTGTTCTTAAGTAGGCAGTCATATATAGTACACGCACACACATAAAGCACGTATAAACTTTCAAAGTAAAAAACGTCCTTGCTTCAGCCTCAAATCATATATTTATTACTCATTCACTACGTGGCATGAGAAAAGAGCATGAGATCCTGTTGTTCTTGTTTCTGGGAAAAGATTATTATTGAATAAGACACAATATAACACGGTGTAAATACATTCACTGCATTTATTCAAACAAGAACAAGGCATGGTCATAAAAAATATTGCATGCACAATCGCACACAGCCAACAGTAGTATAGTTTGACTTAAAATTACAATATCTATCTACTTAATAGAATGGTGAGCACAATGAGCAGTAGTTGAATGAGACAAGTTTGCTTTTAATAGTGGCTGCTGTAACAAGGAAAATCTCTTTGAGTTATGACCCCGCATGAGCACAATTTCAAAAACAAAGAAAATGCTTTAAAATTATATTTTCAACTACATGATACTATACCATTAGAATATCGATTGTGCAAATATGAAAAACTCTTGTGACACTGATGGTGTCACCGATACAGTGAAATCAATTATTGATTGCAAAAAATGAAATGTAAAATGCGGTTCTCAGAATGTTACATTCTCGGGGTAAACTTGCAAAAGCTATAACAATAACATGTTATGTACGTAAATACGCAACATACGCCAGTACGAACGAAATAAAATTCGTTTAAAGGGTGTCATGAGATTTAATTCTATTCAATTTGCCATAAGACAAGTTCTATTAGGACGTCTGTGCACTAAGGTGTTTGAGTTATTGTTCCAATTGCACGTAAATTGGCGTCGCAAGTAAAGATGACAAGATAAAAATGAAATAATGGAGACTGGAACCTCAGACAAATCGTAAAATGAGTCATTCATTGGGCCTACGTTTACTAGACGATGATGCATAATAAAAGCTCTCTGACTGAGCCCGATATAAACTAACAAAGCATACAAGTATATCCAAAATCTATTGTGTAGGTAGATGTTTTTTTCTAAATATGAGGTTTTCTGAGTCATAGTCCTAGGTAGCATAAGTATAAAGTGGTAACATTAAACCAATCATACGTCAAACGTGTTTACAGGATTGTGCTATTATTTGAATGTATAAATCACTTTTTTAAACGCAAACCAACCAACAATTATTGAATATACAAATGGTCAATAATGCAATATGTATTACAAAACATTTAACAATCAATCTAAGAGAAAGTCAATAGAATGCATTGCCTAATCCCACTGACCCCAACAATATGAGGAAGAGTATTTTATTATTTTATTCAATAGGTTTCCTTTGAGTCGGATTTGCTCGCTTTTTCACGTTTTTAATATTTTGGAAACCTTCCTGATTTTTATCAGTAAACATAAATTTACCTAATTGTTAGTACCATAGTCAGTAGTTGAGTTACACCAAAGAATAGAGGTTTCCAACATACCTTTTTATTAACATCAAGTAAATTCTTGCATGTCGTCCGTTCAATCAGTGTAAAAGTTCATTTATACATGCATATATATATATGTATACTTATTTTAAATTTTTATGATTCCACATAATTTCTATAATCAAAAGTTAATAATGCAAAAGGTTGGGCTAAGAATTCTTAAAGAACCAAGTCGCGATCCGGTAACAACGCAAGTAGTTGGAAGTATACATTCACAACATCAAAAGACGAACTCATATTATTAGTTGTGCATGTAGATATTAAAAGTAAAGGTGCAAAAAATTAAGCTTAGTTCCAACATTGCCTAAAATTGTATACGAAAATACTTTTGCTTGAAATCCTTCAAGCTCTTTTTCCTTGCTTCTCTTGACATTTAAAGGAAACATGCACATGCAATGATATGTTTGTGACATTTGATTATGCATAGCGCGTACGGTGGTGCCAGAATAAGCGATTTAGGTGAGGTCGTAATGTGGTCAGCAAAATGGTCTTCCAGTAATTTAAAAAGTAGTATGGCTGAGATTTCGTCGTGTTATAATGGCAGCATATAGAAAAACTGTGTGTTGAATTCTTAAAATTTACCACAACGTAATTGTTTCATAGCATACACAAACACATTGCATATTTCTCGAAAGTCCTGTTGATTTTCCATTTTCATGTATCAGTGCAGATTATATCAGTTATATAGAAATATTCAATAAAACGTTATTACTATAAAGTTCATAACGATGAAAATTACATGAAAAATTGTAATTTATTTCATTTCACTTTAGTTACTTTCCCGAAGAGAAAGCAATTTGGGCTAACATTTTTGCATATGTACAATGGAAAATGACAATTTCATTTATTATATCTAGATGCTAGCTGTATACGGTAGTCTCAAACATATTTGAATGATTATTATGAAATAACTGCAAAATTAAAATTGTAGAAAGATCAAAGCTGCTCTAGTAGTTTTTGGTTTTTACTTTCTACCAAAAAGTCGTAAAGAATTATACCGAGGTACTACAATATTCTACACATAATGCATGCTTAAAACAAGAAATGATTTATTAGTGTGTAAAATTTGATATGATATCCTGTTGCTGTCGCATGAAGTTTTTATGTTTACACCTAAAATATCAGCATGCATGCACGATAATGTCATACTTGCAACCACGAGGTCAACAATTTGTTTCCAAACGGCCAAATGGCAAGAAACCCCAATAGGCCTTCGGCCTTCAATGACTTCTACATTCAAAATATATGAGAATTTTGACTTCGATGTTTACGTGATAGCACAAATTTAGGTATTCATGCATTAAGTAATGGAGTTGGATAAGCAGAGGCGATAGGAACAGGAACACTTAAGTAGAATGTTCGTAGTGATTCGAAATTTTTGTTGCACATGCATTCTAATTTGTTTAGGTATATCATCATAACCCATACAAGCACAGTAAAATATGAATGAAAAGTCATAAGCAATAACTAACACCAAAGATGCTAAAAAGAAAAAATCCAAGATCACCTTCCTACATGTGTCAATGAAATCTAGCTTGACAAACCTTGACTAACAGTCAACAGTTAAGGTGTTGAGGAAATGAGCATAATATGGAGAAAGAGCAAGCAAACTGCAATTGATGTACAATTGTAACTTTGCTCTGAAAGCAAATATTTCAAATATGTATAATGCATATGCTCAAAATTTTGTATTGCATAAATATGGAAGCGTTTTGAAGTAAAATTTTTCTTCAGATCAAGGCTTCATCATGAATCTGAAAAGGACGCAAACGTAAGAATGAATGCATACATATTTGCCTAGAATTTTATTGGAGTAGCTATGTAATATTTGAAATTTTAGAATTCATATGTATAGCATTTGCGGACATTCTATATAGTGACATATTAGTTTAATCTTAATAGACATGAATTTTGTAGTTTCGCACTCTGCTTTCTTTAATTATTCTGAAAGATAGTACACAATTACACAACACATGTATGCGATTACTTTCAAAGAAAGTGTTTCAATTTTAAAAACTTAAAAATGAGTCTTTGTAATGCATTAAATTTCTGGAATGACAATCGCTCAGTGGTAAAAACTAATTAGGACCACAGAAGACAAATAAAAACGATCAATTATTCACAAACATGCGACAAGCGTTTTTGTGGCTCTATGTCCAATTCTTTACATTGTTCTTGCTCTTGTCCTTCGTTTGCATTGCGAATATGACCTTTACCTTCCTTGCTCGTAATTCTTGAGGATTTCATTTAAAACGAGCTTTGTTAGATTCCATTATGTGAAACAAAGAAAAACGTGCAATACTAATGACTACACGAGCTTTGGAAATGAATGCCATGTGAAAGCCAACTTCACGTTCATCTTGGAAAGTGTCAGCTATGTCATCAGGAAAGAAAATAAGTTATCATTTCACGAAAAACAACTGTATAGGCCAAAGGCTTTCTTTTTTAAAACTCTCATCATGATATCAGTAGCATTTCATATGCACATTTATAGACTTGTGTGAGCCATAATTTTTTGGCACGAGATCTCTTTGTTTATTATTAAAACATCTGCATCTGTACGTAAATTTTGGCCCGAATCCGAATCCCTTCTATTTTCCAAAATAAACGTCATTTACGCATGAAAAACGCTGGCAAAACACTTTTTGCTCATCTTGCTTCAGCTTGCCTATAACTATCTCAATTCAAAGATTGTTGTAATGAGGCATACATTGGCAAGGAGTATATTTTTGACTGAGGTTGGACTCTAAGATTTTAATTATGAGCTAATTTTAACCGTCAATCGTCTTCAAGATCTTCATCCGCCATGCTTCATAATTATTTGTATAAAAATATTTGCATTGAGTAGCTACGTACGACTGACATTCAGTTCAGGATCACAAACAATTTATGTATGTATCTCTTAACTGGTCTTGGACCCATTTGCACCTGTGTGACTACCTGCATAAGCGCATATATTAATGCAGCAATTACGATACACGAAATAATGACAATACCGTTCATTCGATTGACACTATTTCGCTTTTCGCTTGCCATGAGAATGAAAATGTACATAAATGACTACGCTAACTACACAAAGGCAAAAGCTTTCACCATCGGAAGTCACTCACAATGGGATGACCCGGATAAGCCAATGACCGATTTTAAAAATTCCTTTTCCATTGAATAGAGCATAGTCGAA
>JAQIXX010003262.1:0-20481 GCA_034700605.1 Willowsia nigromaculata
CAATTACTCGCCCCTTCCAAATCGACGCCCCGGCGTCTACGGACTAAAAAGTCGACGCATGCTCTTAAACGCCCCTCCCAATTACTAGCCCCCTCCCAAATGCAGGTCCCGTCAAAGAATAAAGTCCATATCACATGAACAACAGTTCATGTCTGCCTGTGTATATGGAAGTAACGACAAAATTCGCTCTTGTACCTAAATTTTTATAATTTTTAATTCACTTTTTTACGCAAATCTAAGGTAAAATTATATTTTTCAATGGTTTTGAATCAAATTAGCAAAGGCATAACAAAAGTCGGAAGTTGATGAATGTCTTTAGACGCCCCTTCCAAATTTTAGCCCCTTCCAAATACACGCCGGGGCGTCTCTGGACTAAAAAATCGCCAAATGCACGTAGACGCCGCGGCGTGTAATTGGAAATTTACGGTATTTAAATCTTTAATTGATTACTTGATTGATGACATCATATTTGTCAAAAAGTTCATTTTTCACCGTATGAGTGGTAAGGCATTTGCTCCCTGTTCAAAAACTCTAAAATAAATTTCCCCTTGAGCGTTTTCACAAGAGGATGTGGCATCTGCTTCGGTTTGAACATGAGCACGAATCCTTCCTCATACTCATCAGCCCTGGTTTCGCTGTAACACAATTTAACTGTAAACTAAAGTGCTGTTTTGCCAACATTTACGGCAAACTCAAAACTTGAGATTTGATCAGATCCTAAAGTATGCATCCCATCTATTTCGAACATTTGGAACCTTCAAAATAGCTGTGTTAACTGACTCCACCATCCGAAAATGAAGAGAAATTTTAATGAGCACGAAGTATCTTCATAGTAAATTATTCTTTCAATATGAGACACTACTTACCCTAGCCTTAAATAGTTGGGCATTTTGAACCCTCTGGATTTCCTCCTGTGACAATTCCATTGGAATGACCTGATTTCCTATCGGTTCTGCCTCCATTTCTTGCCACAAAAAGATTTATTATAATGGGAAAAAATTGTGTGCAAATTATTATATAACGCTTTTGAACATTTATACGATTTTCCTAAGCGCTGGCCAATACTTACAACCTGTATACCCTTCAAACTTATGGACTAGACACTTTTGAATTGCATAACGAGACTGATGTGTAAAAATGAATTTAAATTTTATGTGTTACATTATATATTATGCAAGTTGAACAATGGAGTAGATAACTGAACACTAAAGTACACATTTTACTAGATTGCCTTATTGAATGCAAAGAAGTGACAAAAAATATAATCCATTGGAATAAGTTTCACTCCAAATTTTAAATCTTATGAATCTTAAGTCAGCTTTCACTTCATTTGCAAGTACAAAGATTTAAATATAATAAATATCTGTAAATTTTAAACGTCTGTGGTCTTAGCCATATTATTTTTAATTAGAACATGTAGAAAGAGGCTCATGGTTTACAGGTAATAATTCGCACTATGGATTTACATATTTAAAATGTGGGGTTAGTAAATTCTCAAAAGACTCTATTTCATGAAATTCAACTTGTTTTTGACAAATAACGACTGACAACACGCAGTACACAGTAGGTCAATTGTTTTGTTTTTGTATTTCTTTAAACATTTCAGCAATGTAATGCCAAAAATTTCCATCCAATCGTAAATATACTTGAAAACGTTTAGCTCCCACAAAATAAACTCACAAGCAGCAGAAACCAACAGCAAAAATTGAAGAATCATCAGAGGCAAAACTTTCCCAAAGTTTATCAAATCTGGTGGCAATTCCTCATTTTCACGGACATATGCATAGCTATCAAACGTGTATGCATTGAAAACAGACATTTCTTTCCAATGTTTCATTAGTCCTGCTTCATTCACCGATAAAATGGTTTTACGCATCATAAAAGAATAGACAGTCAAAAATATAGAGTACACAGGATATTGGTTCATTACCTCAGTAACTTGAAAGCATTTAAAACCTTCAACATTTGCAGGCTTATAAATGCTTTGTAATAGTGGCAACGTAAAATCCTGCAAAATTTGTGAGCTAAATGTCGCATACTTGGAAACTTTCCGAACATTATAAATATAAACGAATGGGGGTAAGCCTTTTTTGCGGTCTACAAAACTCTGATTAAATATATCTGAATAACCAATCTTGTAAAATGCCTCTCTAAATACGTATTTTAAGAAATTGTATGATCATCATAATAGTTCCAAACTACCATACCAAAAACTGGAAGTAGAATATAAAATTTACCACAATTTTTAGGTAAATCGTAGGCACCTCGAGTGACAAGCATATAAAGTAAATATATTTCATTCCATCGCTTATTACATGAGATTGATGTGAAAATTGAGCTTAAGAATATTCTCCATGCTATAATTATGATAAAACATGCCACCCAAGTAAAAATAGCGTCCTCAGTTAACCAAAAAGTAAAGTTCCACAATGACTTTTTATAGATTGTGTTGTCGCAATAGTGAAGATTGTATCCTGAATATGATTCAAAATATGACTCATGAACCATTAAATAGGATATCCCTCTGTTAATGTGAATCTCATTGAGAACAACTTCATTCAGGGGAAAGTAAGGTGAGTATGAAATGTTATGCTTGTGTGAAAGTGTAATATACATCATGAATGGAGCTTTACAGAATGTCATATCACGAAGCGAGAAGTATTTGCGGTATGTGTAGTGAAGTTCACAAGTGTACTTTCTTGTTAGGGACTCAATAGCAATCACCTTTAAAAGATTTCCTTTCCCCAATTGATAGCCAAATCCATTTGAAAAGTATTTCTTCTGCAGGTGTAAAGGATTTAATTTTTTGAAAAATGGAAGTCTCGGATTCTCAAAATCAGAAGTATGCTGTAGCAAATACATATCATTAATTATTAGCTTTTCGGGTAGTATTTTCACTGGAATTAGTATTTTCAACGAATGTCTCTTAATTGGGTAGTCATGGTCTATCTTGCCGTCTGGAACATATTTGTATACGCCTTTGGGACGATATCCTTTATCGTGAAGAAAATGAGCTACACTGATTTCAGTGCAATTTGGCAGATAAGGCTTGTTCATTAAAACTGCTAGAATGACCAAGATGTTATGTGACTGAAGGAGAAATGATTGGAACAACACACTCAAGAAGTTTCCAACATATGTGATTTCCTCTCTGTACGTGAATCCAGTGCAAAACAGCAATTTTATTGTTGAAGATTTCTGAGCTAAAGTTTTGCCAATTGAACTGTCGTTTACAGATCTGCTGAAAATAACGTTCTGGAGAAAGTTTCCATGAAAGTAAAAAATGACGGGGCAAAATGGTTCGTAAAAGTAGACGGTAAACTTGTCCGGATTGCTTAAAACTTCTGGAAAGAATTTTCTCAAGACGTTTGTTTCCTTTGTGGGGCAATATGACATGGAGTACGTAAAGTTTGTTATGCAAATGGCAATTACTATTGTTAGTAAATACCGCATTTTGTAAGACACTGCAAATTTCGTATTCGTATTGAAAGAAGGTTATCTGAGAAGTCAAATAGCCTGAAAACAATGATGACTTTTTTATTTCGTTGTGTTGTATCACAATTTCAAAACTTTATAGAAATCTTTGAAGATGTTTCACTGAATAACTCCGGAAAACCTGTGTGATACTTTAAAGTGAAGTGTTGCTGTGGCAACTCGGTTCTTTATTCGTACATATATAAAGTTTCAAAATTCTGTTACATTAAATATAATATAATACGCATAGGTATATATTGTGTTGGCAGTCTATGATTAATACGTTCACACCAGCATACGTAATAGATTGATGATTGAGCTAAAAACTGGGTCAAAGTTAGAAGGGCAACAGTCATCACAAAAAATTTCTCGGAGAGGTATGACGAAGAGTCTTTCTTGAAGTTCTTAAAGTGCTAAATTAAATTCGACTATATAAGAATCAACGCCTGCTGAATTATCGACTTTTTTGCTTCAAAGACTGATTTAGACAAATTGTAAGTTATTTTGGCATAACTAAAATAAAACTAACCATGTGTTTGAAGTGCTTTTGACTAAATTGTAATTATTAGAACATGTCTAAGGTGCTTAGTACAGACAGGTCATACATGCAAATATACCTTCCAAGAAAACAGAGTACAATGTCAGCTTTGAGTACTATTTTCTTTTAGATCTCGTCTCCATCAGTTTTATTGTTTGCTAGTCCTTTAAAATAAAACAAATTTTACAGTCGATTTTCACAGAAATTCCTAACAGGTACTCAAAAAAGATGGAATTGACAGTTTACATCCGTTTCATTGTTCTACTTGTAATCTTGTAAACCAAAAATATGTATCGTTTATTGATCAGGCAACCTGTTTTTCAGGTTTTATAAAATTTGACCATGCATGTGTGATTTCTTTAGTTGTAAGAGGTTTAAAGTAAAGCATGCGGGCTATAAGATTTTGTTAATGCGTTTAAAGCATTTTATTTGTTAAGGCATCATTAATTATTATTGATAGCAAAACAGGGTAAATTATTGTAGAAATCATTATCTTTATCGGCTTCTATTGAAAAAATCTACTTATTCGTCCTATTTTATTAATTATATTTTATACACAAAATTCAGCAACATATTTCCTTATGTTCTAATGTAATGTGATAGAGTCGTTCGTAATCACGTATTTTACGTCTATCTCTTCCATGTCACTGAATACTTTTGATGAGCAAAGAGTTTTCAAGTTTTATGTAGAGATTCGCACTGCTTATTAATTGTAGAGAGATGTAGGAAAATTTTCAGACTGAGAGAGGGTTTGACTACTGTTAGGAAATAAATATCATGCATACTGAAAAACTTGTAAATTAACCTGAAGCAATACTATTTCAATAGCTAATAAAACGTTTAGAAGGCTTAATATGTATGACTTTGATATTGTAAAAAAACCCAGCCCATGAAACCCAAACCTCCGTACCCTTAGATCTTTCTCCGCACGCTTCATCTAAAACACAAAGCAAGAAAATTAAATTTAGATTTGCAGTATTCAATAAATATAAGAAAGCTTTATAAATTACCTCCTTAGTCATCAATCCAACTGGACATTTTCTAAGAATTTTAGAAAACTTTTGGACATGGTCGTTAATTTGGCTGCAGATGATAAGCATTCCAAAACACCTTCCAAGAAATTGAAAAGAAGCCCAGTAACGCTGTATTTGACCATAAATATCCATTTCTTCCGAGCCATTGGGATGAAGTAGTATGTACGTATATAGACCAAGTGAAACCACATCAGTACAGCAGTAAGCAAACACTAGTGGAGATAAGTAATTACTGGTTTCCTCTAAACTATCAAGTAGCCTTTCAAAATTTGCAAAATATATTTTCCACATCTCCTTATTGATTTTCCAACTTTCATCCTTGAGAATGCTAGAGAAGTGCAAATTGTTTGATTCAAATCTTTTGTACGTAAGAAAAGCAAATGCTGAAATAAAAATGTGTCCAAAATTCCACACATACAGTGTCCATTTATCAGCAATAAAGTGGACAATAGCAATAATTTTGCTGTATGACATGAAAGGATGAAAATTACTGCACCAAGCTGTCCAGTATTTCTCGAAATACGTCAGGTCTTGGTTAACTTTCGTTGCAACGTTTAGATAAGATATTCGAATAAAAAAGAGGGCGTTTTCACCTATACCACTGAGCATAGTAATTCCCGTTGCAATGATAAGCTTAGTTTGACAAGAGGTATTTACACTGACTATTGAACTTGATGACTCTGCCCAATTGTTAAAGCAGTGGATCAATTGATCACTGCGAGTGAAAAAGAACACAACTATGAATAAACTTCTTCCTTCCCAGACTACACGGTCGATCTTCTCAAAAACGTCACTAATAGTCCTTGAATTCTTACTGTAGAACATATCACATACAGCAATTACCGTTTTGATTGCTAAAACAATTATCACAATAAAAGGATATATTCCTGCAATACTTTTGCACCTGTGCAAGAAAAAAATACACATACAATTAGTCGTTTGCTTATTTATCTTGTTAAAATATTAAAGAAATATTATATTTCGGGTTTACCTAACAGTAAGACCTCCAACACTTTTCCCACTTGTAAAAAGGCCTTGAATAGCGTGAAAACCACAAAATTTCCCGAAGCATAACAACGGCCGTAAGCAAGCATACAAAATATTTTCATCTTTATTTGAATCCGACTGAAAAGCTTTAAGGAAAACTGGCGTACTACGTTTCCCAGAATCAAACATAGTTGAAACTTGCTTTCCCTTCATTTAACAGTGTTTGATTTTGTCAGTAGTCAATGGTTTGTTCAACTGTAAACTATTTAATTGACAATTTTGACGCTTCAGTACGTAAAAGTTATATTTAGATTGGATTGGATGATTTAACTTTAAAGAATTAGTAAAAATACATGTGAATAAGAAATAAGAAAGTGGCTGATACGTAATACCCGAAAAATAAATTTCACTTTTTGCTTTTCACCATTAGCTAACGTTGTTAATGATTATTTGTCAAGAAACCATTAAAATATGATAGGATCTGATTGCACATTTTTTCAATGTCTGTTATGTCTTTTGTCAATATAATAACAAATAACCATAATAAAGCTTACATATTCAATATTTAATCTAAGTATGAATGAAACTCTGAAAAAGCTCCGTAATTACCGAAAACTGCTGCCATGTAATCCAAATTAACAGTAGTTTCCAAACCAGCTAGCAGGTCAAATGTTCATTTGTCTCTTACTTGAATACAAACTTTTTGAAAGGACACTATAATTTTGTTACGGAGGAACAAACAGGATAATTCTTTTTTGTCAGCTAAAATACTGAAATAAAACATTTTGTAAGGATATTTGTATGTAGTCAATGACATAACGATAGGAACGAATTAACGGGGTGTTAAAATTTTGAAAATAACAGTTTTTGAAGGTAATGTTAGGTTATAATTTGTTTACGAAGCAACAAATTAAAATATTTTTATCAATTTAATCTTTCGAGAGAATTCTCGTTTTACATGAATAATAACGAGTCAAGCTGAAAAATATTTTGTCACTTAAAAGTTTGAAATAACACTTTGAAAGAATTCTCCAATTTTAAGTGGATAATGGGTAGACACTGAACTATTACTTTAAAATAAGTTGAAAGCCTGAAATGAAAATTAAAACTTTTTGGAAGCAGCATTCAAGTTGTTGTACATACCACTATTTTGTGGAAAGTTGAGTGGTTGAAAATAAAACTTTAGACGATATAAAAAAGACAATTTAGAGAATACTTTCTAAACAGTGAAAAGAGTGGAAAAACTTTTTGGAAACTTAATAACGGCTGGCCCACTGGAAAATATATTGTTGTCAATTTAAAGCTTGCATTCAAGACATTTCGATGGATGCTATAATGTTTGATGTAAATAATGAAGAATGAAAGTGGAAAATATTTTGTCAGTTAAAAGATTAAAATAATTAATGCTAGCAGGCCATGTTACAGTAAATTCAGCAGCAAACTTTAATGGTGGCCCAAACAGGTCTTTTTTACTTTCACTGAACCATTTAAAGTGATTTCAAAAAATTACTCACTTGTCAGAAATGTAATGTAGCGTAACAAATTGCATAAGCCTGCAAAAACAAGTGAAAGAAACTTGTATAGAAAGCAAGGTTCTTCAATTCATATTCCATAAGTTAATTTTTCTTTCCAGTTGTTTTGCCAATTGTATACCTGCCCTATTTCTATTGTGCTTTTATTGCTTAACATTTTTGCGAAATGCGATTACGGCGACAGCATGCATTAAATCATTCTACTCAATTGAAATATGAAATCATAGAAAACTGGATTGAAGCTTGGTGAAAGTGACAGTCGTACAATAGTGCTCACTTGTTAATTAGCTGTAAAGGACAGGCAGTAATTCATAACTGCGTTGGCTAGAATTCTAATAACATGTAATCTCATATTGAATGGCCGTTACAAATGTACAAAGTATTATTGTGCTCTTTTCATACTATAATAAATGACACATGACATTCATATGGAATTACGTTTTTGGTAACCTTAAATTGTGGGAATTTCACCTCAATTTTTCACTTCTTAGGGAGAAATTACAAATTGAAATGAAGATTTGGGTGAAAAGTACATGGGAATGGAAAATGAATATTGAGTAAGCTTATTATTGAAAGATTTTTAACAAAATACTTATTCATGATGCAAAAACTTTATAAATACACATTGTAACGTTTTTGATGAATGTGTGAACACATCTCTGTAGTTCTTACATACATAGTTATCCAAATGTTTAATGCCAAAAGAGTCCAATTAATCTGTACATATTGTGGCTATTCCAAGTTTTATAGCACTTTATTTATTAATGAACTAATGTTATCTCATGTGCTTATGCTTTATTTTTGGAGTCTATATACAACAACAATCTATTGCTGCTACACTCAGGCTATAAATTGTTCCCATCTAAGTTTATTTAAATGGGCATATTATCATGACTCAATGTATTGTTTGACTGAAGAAAATCGTATGATGTGTTATTTGTTGAGTTATCTTAACATCGAAAAGGAATGCGCTTTTATCCAGTTTTTATAAACTCCGATCAGCAGACTCAAACATAAAGCTCATAATTTTTTGAAAAGTAATTGATTTTTGTAAAGTAACGAGAAATTTTGTGATGCATGTAAAACCATTGTAATAGATCAAAGAAAACTATTGTTAATATAATTATTATATGTAATTGCCAACTATTTATTGTTAAAGATTTTGGACTGTAACTGGACTGTATTATGAATTATGAATTGGATTCCTGATATGATAGTAGATTTACTTAAGCTGTTTATCCTTTTGTTATAAACTACTTGAATTTACTATAGCGTGATATAGTTTTAAAAACAGGCTGTATTGACTGAACAAAATATCACGGAAATAAAATCTCAATCAATCAATCAATTGATAATTGCTTCGAAAGTTACAAAATTCAATAAGCATGACATTATCCTTTATTCTCGACATTCAGCAGAAACAAAGTATGGATTCAAAAACTTTAGAGTGTGGGTGTAAAAGGAGAGCACAAAACTGGTTTATGAGGTGCTCTCTTAGGTGTTGATTAATATAAATGCTTTAAAACGATGTAATGAATTATTTTTAACATTTTAGAGTTCTGATGCAATTTATTCTGCAAAAAGACTAAACCGACAAAGATATTTTTTTAAAGGATTGAAAATTAACCGACGTCAGAAATAATAAATATTTCTCCTTAACCTTTACACTGAATTTTACAGTAATAGATATATTAAGAGCAATTCTTTTCCAAAGAGTTTTACAGCTTTCCTAAATAAATATATAAGTGCAAAGAATACGTATGTATGCCTGTATATTCGCGCTTTTCTAATAACATCTACTTATATAGAAATTAAATATAGAATATTTAGAAGCTCATTAAAATTTCGAATAGTTGCTCACTTTGTTTATTTTGTAGTAAGCAAAACTCGGAATGTTCCACGCCCAGCCATCATGAGAAACTTGAATACTGTCATCTTCCGAATCACAAACATTTTCCCGTGCCCGTAACTCAACGGTTTTCTTGCCTTTATGAACTTCTTCATTTCCATATTTCGTAACCGACTACCCCAACCCCCCGTTTTGTGAGAAATGCTCCACAAAACTTGTAATCCGAACTGATGAACACTTCCAAACAATCCAAACGCCAATAAGGTACAAATCGCAGTAATTCCCGACCAAATGAGGAGAACTGCTACAACAACTAAATTTAAATTTGGCCAATAACGAATAAGTGTAAAATTACTAAATACAATTAAATTAATCCCGATCGCATATACTGGCAAAAATAGTACACCCAAAGATTCGATAAACAAACTGTGTAAAATTTCAAGCTGAAGGTAAACCGCTCTAAGATTATCCGGCTGGTGAAAGTTAGTGTGTTTTGTGTATTGTGTCTTGATTCGTCTCTTTGTTGCATATCGACCATCATCACAAATACATTCAGTCAAAACCAGCCATGTATACCGTGTATTTATGAGAATTAGCTGAAACAATTGGAGGAGAAGAGACCAACAACTTTGCATGCCAAATGAAAAACCCACAATTGTAGATATTCTGCAACAGAAACTAAGCAGTCCATCTTGAGGGAGAAGATATGTAAAATATACTGGCCAGTTTGGAAAGAAAACTGAGTGAAGGCTAATAATTCCTGCGGCAATTGGGAACGCAATTCCCATATTGATAATTACAAAGTCGAAATATCGATTTTTAAAGCTGTTACTGGTTTTAGAGCGACGCATATATTTTCCTTAAAAAAACAAAAATATGTTTTAATTATTATGAAAACTAAATATCATTCATATTTCAAACTTACGGTGGAGATCTGATAGAAATTTGAACCAGGCTGTGTAATAGTTTGCAATCTCTTCCGATCTCCGTAATAACTGAGTAGTTGCCACAACAAAGAACAAGGAGCAGCTAAACAGTCCATAGAGAAAGTAAAACTCCACTTGGTTGCTATCCACTTTCACCCAATATTTTTGGTACAGAATTTGTAAAAACAAGTAGATACTATACGAATAAGCACTTGATCCGAAGAAAAGAAAATTACGGTAGTGGGCTTTAGTGACTGTCATTGATTTTGTGGAGGGATTCCAACGCATTGGGTAGGAAATTACTAATGAGGAATATAGGAACTGGACTCGGAAACATTTAAAAAATGTATCGCTTAACATGGCTTCTGTAGGAGTATGTATGAGCCCTTGTGAGCAATAATCTACTAAAATGAAAGACACAGAATTGTTTAAAATTAAAAAAAAATACAAATATAAATTGAGCAAAACCTCACCAGGATTAGGAATAGGGTTGCGCATGCATACGTAATTGAATTTTATGAGTATCTTTTATAGCTCATAAAAATTATTAAATTTAAAATTTACATGCTTCTGATAGCAAACAATTTAGCCAAGTATATGTTTAGGCAGCTAAAGTAAATTATTTATTATTTTAGTTTTCTTCCTACCGAGTTACAAAAAAATAAGTTACGATTTTATTAAATTTAAAATCGTTCAATATTTAAGTATTCTATTGCTCCTCAAAAGTTGGTGGGCTCCACACATAAGCTGTTAGAGTATAGATTTATACTATATTATATACAGCTATATTATGAACGTGGGTTTAAATTAAAATTAAATAAATATTGATTGGATTAAACTATAAAACATTGCGTCAATATGTATACAATATTTAAAATTTAGATTTGAGACCAATAATATCCAAGCCAAGCCCACACTGCCACACTCCTACAGAAACCAGCTTGTTTTCATATATGCTTGTTAATATGCCAAAAAAATAGAAATTACCATTACACGTGACTCTAGCTAGCTTATTCTACTAATCCAATATATTTTATAAACAGTTTAGTAAAACCAAATTTTTGAAGGTGTTCAATCCTAGAAATTTAATATTTGAATTAATGTAAGTTTCCAGATAATTATCTTCAAACCTATTTTTATTCTTTTGAGATTACACAATACTTTTTTAATAAAAATTTACCGTTGTCATTTTACCGAACTCAAATACAAGTTTGAAAAACTTTCATTTGGAATGGTGGCTTTTATTAGAAGAACATTTGAAAACTATGCATACGTCTCATATAATCTACCTATCAGTGATCCAATACGACCTATTCAGGACGATATACAAACACTTCTCACAACGCATTTTAAATCTTGTAGTAAAAAATATTCAGTTATTCTCTCATTGAAATGCTTTAGCTGATATTTTTCTCTGATCTCATCTCTGATTTCAAATATTAGTCAATAATATGGAATGTAGACAATACTGAGTAATATCTACTAAAATAATGATGGTAAAAAATGTCAGGTATGGCCAGCACGCGTCATAAATAAGTATGTTTTATGTTGGAATATACAAAGCATTTCTAATGGAATGTTAACAAATTAAAATAATCAAATTCTCATATTCATTTATTGCATTTTAGCATTCAAAGGTTTTTTATACACACATTTTTGCACGTGCCAGTGTTAGCACAACAAAAATCACCATGTAATATGCCAGTCTAGTATAATACTTACATTACATTATCCCAAATTCCCAGCCACAACGTAAAAATTAATACTATTTATACAAAAATATACATTTCCCAAAATAGAACATTCCAATAAAATGATATGCAAATATCAAACCTCACAAAATATCTGACATCAGGATTAAAAATTTGTTTGTTAAATATAATTTTCATACAAGTTATTTAAGCGATAGTATGAATATTTTATAAAAATTTACTTACTTCTTTTAGATTTTACTTTTGATGTGCGAATTTATTAAAAACAGGCAATAACGTTTGATATTTTTTTCTATGCTCAGTTCTTTTTCCATAAGTATATCCATATCCTAAATATCCTGTTAAATTGTAGTTGTATCTCCAATGCGACTTTGTAGTTCAATCAACTAAACAACCGGCTTTATAATAAGTAATGAGTGTATATACACAAAAGATTATATGCTCATATCCAGCTTTTAAGATTGTGTAACGCAAACAAACATTTTTCAGCATAAAATATTTTCATAAATTTGAAGTATGTGCCATTATGCTTATATATTTAAGTATAGCGGCTTAACTTCTTACATATAGTACTTATAAATTTTTCAATTTTTTTCAACATAAGCTGGAGCTCTACACAAATAAAAACAGTGTAACACTTATATTAACAGATCGATTCAAAAGCATATTAGGGAACATGAATGTATTAAATGCCTTTCAAAATTTCAAGAATTTCCACTTTTAGAACCTTACTTATTTCGTCGTAAGCAAAACACGGAATGTCCCACGACCAGCCATCATGAGAAACTTGAATACTGTCATCTTCCGAATCACAAACATTTTCCCATGTCCGTAACTCAGCGGTTTTCTAGCCTTTATGAACTTTTTCATTTCCATATTTCGTAACCGACTGCCCCAACCCCCATTCTTTTGAGAAATGCTCCGTAAAACTTGCATTCCGAACTGATGTATGCTTCCAAACAGTCCAAACGCCAATAAAATACCAATCGCAGTAATTCCCGACCATATCATAAGTATCAACATAACAACAAAGTTCAAACTTGGCCAATACCGAATTAAAGTGAAGTTACAGAAAACAATCAAATTAATTCCAATTGCATATATCGGCAGAAATAGCACACCAGAACATCCGATGAACAAATTGTGCAGAATTTCAAGCTGAAGATAAATTCTACTCAGATTATCAGCCTGGTGAAAACTTGTGTGTTTTGTGTATTGTGTCATAACTCGTCTCTTGGTTTTATATCGACCATCATCACAAATACATTCAGATAAAACCAACCATGTATACCGTGTATTTATGAGAACGAATTGGCATAGTTGGAGGAGAAAAGACCAGCCGGCTTGTAGCGCATAAGAAAATGCAATTATGAAGCATATTCTACAGAATAAACCAATCAGTCCATTACGAGGAAGAAAATATGTATAATATACTGGCCAGTGTGGGAAGAAAACTGAATGAATACTAATGATTCCTGCAGCAATCGGGAACGCAAATCCAATGTAGATTATTACAAAGTCAAAATATTGATTTTTGAAACTGGTCTTTCTATCGAAGCCTCGCATGTACTTTTCTGAAAAATGGTGTGATAAAAGATTTTTTTATCGTATTTAAATATTGATATAATTAAAATATTTGTCAGTACTTACGATGGAAATCTGCGAGAAATTTGAACCAAGCTGTAAAGTAAATTGCTATATCCTCTGGTATCCGTAGTACGTGGACAGTTGCCACTACAAAGAAGAGGCCACAGCTGAACATTCCATAAAGAAAGTAAAATTCGACATTGTTGCTATCCACTTTTAGCCAAAACTTTTGGTAGAGAATTTGGAGAAACAAGTAGAGTATGTATGAGTTTATGGTTGTGAAGAAGAAGAGGTATCGGCGATATTGGGTTTGAGTAACTGTTATTGATTTTGTGGAGGGAGTCCAGTGAAGCGGAACTGACATTAGGAACGAGGAATAGAGAAAGTTGACTCGGAAACATTTATAAAATATGTCGCTCAGCATGATTTTGTAGTTATTTGTTGAGGCTTATAAGTACAGTGATGCCCCAAAATGGAAATGGAGAATACTGGCGGTGCAAAACTAATTTTTTTGGTTGATTCCTTGGAAAGTATAAAAAATAACTAAATTATTTATTTCAAATATTCCAAATATAAATCGGTTTGCTCAACCACAGTATATAAAAATCTAAGAAAAAAGTTACAAGCAAGAATGTTCATTGTCCCACGGGTAAAAAATGTTATATGATATTGATCTAATATTAGTTTCAAAGTTATAATAATTTCGGACATCCAAATTCTTACCGGGCACGGGAGCGGTGCTCCAAGGGATTTAATTTTTAGTATCAGGGATTGGGTATTTGATCAGGGACCCGTTTTTTTGCTCATCAGGGATTTTCGTGGAAGTTTTTAGCAAATTCCAGGTTTTTTTGGTCTCACCAGGGATTTGTTTGGGGTCATTAGGAATTTTGTTTTCGATCAGGGAAGGGTTTCACCAGGGATTTTTCAGATTTACGAGGGATGGCAAACTTCGTGCTCCCGAGCCATTTGTAAAAATTTCCATTTGCGAATAATTTCAACTTATGTGACATAAGAAATCGATGGGATTTGAAGTTACATTATCTGAATTTTTACGGATACTTAAATAAAGTAAGTTTGCAATGCAGACACAAACAGATATATTTAGCGATAGTGAATACACGTGTAATAGCTTGGATTTGATACGAATTGCTATTAAAATATATTTTTAACTCATGTATTCTACTTAGATAAAGCTAACAATGTTCAGATGTAATCTTTATGCAGTATGTAACAGTGTTTTTAATGCCGATTTTAATTCTATGAAATATAAAATTCTCTTTAGATCTGATGTTTTCGTATAATCTACAAACACTTTAAGCTGCTTCACTTTATTTTAAATTCACTTACGTCAAACGTGCGTTTTTATACATAACCGCCGTTAAAAAAAGTTAAGTATTTACAAGACAGTAACAGATTCTTTTGTAGGGTATGGCGCTGTATATTTTACATGCACATACGCCAGGAGTAAAAACTCTGGCTAGTTTTAGGATACAAGTAATTAAATATGTTAACGAGTGTTAAATTTGGTGCGAATGCTTATGTTCTAAGCGGATTAATTAAATTTGAATTTCAAAGCTAAATATCTTGCATGGTTTTATCTACATTAAGCACAATTACACGTGCGAAAATAAGTTCTAAGACTAATCTAATATCATCATTGCAAACCTGAAAACTATGACGTGCAGGTGTTTACTAAATGGAGTGAACTTTTCTTATCCGTGCAGTCTAATGACAACATAAAAAATTCAATATTGTTTTTCTCAGTTCAAAGTTCTTATGTGTTCAGTTCTTCCTTCCGTTTCTTAAATGAAACTAGAAATCAATATTTAATTGTTGCAGTTTTTATTGACTTACGATACAAACTATGCTTTCGTTGTTTTAACCTTTAAAAACTATTATGCAAGGTGTGTTGTAGCTTATTGCAAAATTTATTAAGATATTTTTCTAATTTACACTCAAGGGTTCCTACAACAGTTTTTCCATAGGAAAGATTATCAATAGGCCAATTTTGTTTGGAGAAAACTTTTTCGGCACTGCTACTGCTGGAAATGGGAAGAAAGGCCACACTGATTGGTGATAGATCTGAGCCATGAAATAGCAATTAAACCAATGTAGAATAGCAGTGGTGGCTTTTTGAATCAAAACTACGAAAAAAATCCTGTATATAACATTGCTTTAGCATTTTCCACAGAATCTAGAAGTATTGCGTATGCATACGTAATTAAATGTTATGAGTATGTTTTATAACGGACAATGTTTAAGGAATACTAGATTTTCCTTCCTCAGATGTTCCATTTAAGCTTTCAAAAATTCTTTTCAATGTGCATAGTCTTTGCAAGTGTGAAAGCAAGCACAACAAATTTTTCTGTCTAGTCGTGTGCGGACGCAATGCATTAGCCCATGTTCCTAGTGATTCATTAAATCCACGTACTAATTGCATATGTTACTTTTTGTATATTTTTATGTGAATAAAGGAGTAAAAAGCATTTGGTCTTCGTATTTTCTTATCTCTACCCCCTTCAGTTCTCATAACGTTACGTGGAAATTTCCCTTTAAATTTTAAGCTTGTCCGAGAGTACAAATATTTATATTTATTTACTTTGTGCTGTATTTCCAGTGCAATGTTGTAGTTCATTCAACTAAAGTACTGGCTTTATATTTTTAATGACTTATGAGTGTAAATACACAACAAAGTAGTATATGCATATAATTATGCAGCTTTATCTAACATTTATATATTGTAACGCAAACATACACTTTTTCACAAAACATTGTTATGGGTTTCAAGCAAATTTTGTTTATTTCAAGGTATATTACCCATTCGCTCATAGCTTTCAGCTTGCAGTATAAAGTATTTTTCAATATAAGCTGCCAGCAAATCACAGATTTTCTACTCGAGTTAAATTTGTCATCAATTAAATATGGAAAAATATATATATGATGTACATACCAAAGTACATACACATTGTCTCTGATGGATGACTCGATATGAAGAATCCGTACTGTCTTGAAGCTAGACACGCTCATCTTCCGACAACAGATAATCCTCTCCATTGTTTCTCAAACTGATAAAATAACAATAGGTATTTTCGACCCAAAATCTTAAGCCGAAAAAGATTATATTTGATTTTTAAATATGCCCAAACTCCGACAGTCGACAAAACAATGTTGCCATTTTGCATTTGTATTCAAACGTGTACAAGAATATCGCAGCCATATTACTTGATACATTTTTCTGCAATCAGCGTAATATATGATCATGATACGAAATTTTATTCGCTTGAATAAAGATATCTTAGCTTGAGTGTATATTTCATGACTAAAAAATGTATAGAACTAATATTCATGATACGGAAGGCAAACAGACTAGCTATTACAATTCTAAAGTATTCCAATTAGAATATTTTAGTTTTGCATTTTTGCCTTGATTTGCAGTAAATATGCAATGCTGTTACCAAATTCTAAGAAAATTTAAATTTGGACTGAACTCTAGAATTTGTAATATGCATGGTTTGTATATCTCTGCAACATTAGACATTGTTTCAATGAAACATGAAAACATCATAAACTGTTATTTGAAGCGCTCGGTTTATTATGTATGACATTCTCATTGCTTTTGTAGCCGCCATTTTGACACTTTTTGTTCAAGAGCTTGATCATTATCTTAACTTTAGTTATACTCTAATTACAAATAATTTACAAATTAAAATGGCTGAAGTTCATGACGTCTACAAAACTCACCATCCGTTAAAGTTTTTAATTGGAAAAAATAACTTACTTCTGCTGGTCTACGAGAGTCACCTTTATAAAAGGGAAAACGGAAATTTTCCAAAGACTAATTGGAAGTGCTGGAACGGCTGCAAAGCAAATGTTTCTACAAATAGTGGAGTGTTTCAACAGGCGTCCCCTATAACGGCACATGTCCACCCACCTCCTGTTGACGACATTATTGTTATTGAAACATTTATGAAAATCAAGCATCGTGTTCAATCTGAATTCAACCTAACTCCTCGTGAAATATATACGTAAGTTAGTCAAGCTTATAAATGAGTCAGAATAAAACTCGTAACACGAATACAATTACTCATTGGCTTTATTTATGATGGAAAATCGATAGGGAGGAGCGAATGAAGCTGAAACTTCGGGGAGAACTTGGTGCGTTTCTAAAGATGGACTCGTATGCCACATGTAGAAACACCCTTCATAGGTACAGGATGTTAGAATTTCCGAAAGTCCCGAAGCAGAGATGTGAAATCATTGTTCCAGATGAATGGAAGTTAACACTAGACAGGAGGGAACAATTTTTACTTGTTGAGGATGGCATTGATGATAAAATTCTGGTTAGAATTGCACCAATTTTATGCTCTGTCGTATTTAGCATAAACAGCAAAGTTTTTAACTTAATCGTTATGTATTTGCAGATATTTGGTACAGAGAGTAATCTCAGGATACTTTCCACATCCAAATACGTTGTATCAGACGGAACTTTTTCAGTTCATCCGAAAATCTTTGCGCAACTGTACGTCTTTCATGGTCTTTACTTAGGAAAAGTTTTGCCATTGCTATTTTGTCTACTACCAGATAAAACATGCAATACATATTATAGAACACTTGTATTAATTAAGTCATTGGCAGAAAAACTTGGTATGACATTTTCACCGGAAAAATTTCATATTGATTATGAGCAGGCTATGATAAAAGCAATTAGCATGGTTTTCTCCAAAAGTTGCATTCAAGGTTGCCTATTTCACTTTTGTCAGAGCATTTGGCGGAAGGTGCAAGAGCTTGGCCTTTCCACTGCATATAAAAACAATCGTGCTGTAAGGCAATGGGTCAGAAGATTTTGTGCACTTCCGTTCTTACCTATATCTGATATTGATGACGGTTTCATTGCAATTCATGAAAGTGCTCCTACTGCTACCAGTGAAACTGTGAGTCTTAGTCAAATTGAAAGCTTTCATGACTACATAGTCAATACATGGGTTGATGATGAAAGTGCAGTTTTTGATAGAAATGTTTGGAATCATTTTGATAACGATGGTCCTAGAACCACAAATAATGCAGAAGGGTGGCATCACAAGTTGAATTCCGATGCCAAATCCCGAATGACACTCTTTAAGTTTATTCATTTTTTACAAAAAATTCAAGTAGATCTCGATGCTTGTAAGTTTGATTTGATTTCTCAAAGTCCTTCTAGGAAACCAGCTAGATACAAAAATATAAATGATGTTATTCAAGTGGCAAAGGAAAACTACATGAGTGGCAATGTGTCTATCTTAAACTATCTGGACTCCGTCAGTGTAGCTTTGAAATTGGAGTAATAGTTGTAACATTTTAAATGATAAAATTTAGGTAGTTTAGTAGTAAATTCGTAAAACTGATATAAAAATTTTGACAAGATTTGTTTCGCTCAAATGTACAAAAGTTTTGTTTCACCAAATGTAAATGTAATTGATGAATATAATCTAAGTTAGCAAAAATAAAACAACAAATTTTGTAAATTTAGCTTTTAATGTCGTGCTCTATATTGTCTTACAGCTCAGTACCACACTTCATAATGCACATTCAGTTAAAATTGCAATTTGCAATATTTTAGTGTATTTTCCGTTCCTTCAGCTCAACAATTACAGTGTATTCAGCAATATCAATCACTGCACAATGTTATGTACATCCTCGTGAATTAAATCACACTTCATGGAATGTCATATTATGCACGTACTTTACTTGAAACTGAAGTGGCAACATCGCGTATATAAATACCCTTTGAGTTGTCGGCGAATGGGCATTTTTGGGTCTAAAATAATCTCATTTCGACTTAAAGTTTTTAATCCTAAACCTCCCTTTGTGTTTTTTAATCTTTTGAGATTACAATAGAGAGCTTAGACTTTGTCGAAGTTCAGGCAAGCGGGGGATGATACACAATCATATAAGATTGTGTATCATCCCCCAGATGTGTGTGGACGAGATTTGATGCAAGTAAGTGGTTAATAGCATGCCTTTGGAATGTATCCCATTGCATGTCAGAACACACCGCATGCATTTGCAGTATTTGCACCCGAAACAAAAAATATTTCGTTCGATTTAAGGTTCTGAGTTTCCATTTGAAGCTGCATTAAGTTAACTTTGCAATACATATTCAGTTACACTCCACCATATTTTACACTTCTACCTGCAACACACGCCAGTATTTAAGAGAGTCAGCTCGACATCGCAGACAGCTGCAAAGTGAGTGATCGTAATCATTTATTACCTGATAAAATTAAATTTGGAGAAATACTGCTCCTCCAAAGTGTAAACGATCAACTGCATATTTCACAGCCAAATAAAAATTATTATCTAGCTTACCAGAAACTCCTACAAACGGATTAACTCAACCATAAATTCAATTACAGCCAAAATAATTTGAGTACAAAATCATGCCTGGAAAATTGCATCCGTGTAGCTTTTGTAATAAAGTGTACCCAAGCTTTGCCCAATTAAATGATCATCTAAGAGTGCACACGGGTGAACAACCTTTCAAATGTGACATGTGTGGTAAGCGATTCACACGAAATGGTAGCTTAGTGTTACACAAAAAAACACATTCTGGGCTAAAGACATTTCAATGCGTTGTCTGCAAAAAGGCGTTTTCCCTAAAGTCCAGTCTTATATATCACGAGAATATCCATAAGGGCCTAAAACCTTACCAGTGCAAACAATGCTCCGCATCCTTTAGTGCCCCTAGCGGCCTATCTCAACACAAAAAAGTGCACTTAAAAGTGAAAGATTTTCAGTGCAAAATTTGTTCAAAACGTTTCGGACGCCAGGAGTCCCTCAACGCTCACAAGAGGACCCACTCCATC
>JAQIXX010003263.1:0-20473 GCA_034700605.1 Willowsia nigromaculata
TTGGGAATGACAACATGGAGATCAATTTTTCTGTCGTATGCATCATGAAACTTTTGAACATTCAAATCATCTATATTGTCGTTAGGGAAAACGAATGGATTCATAATATTCATTCATTCATGCTCTTTTTTTAGTTAGCCTTAGGGAGCATCAAACTGTACTTGAGATTTTTATATTCTGTTTATTTCTTGGTAAAGTGTGTTGCTTGAAACTACTCTAAATGATTAATCACATTTATAATACATAATGTTTTAAAAATTAATGAAGTAAAAGTAGTAACAAATCATATAATTTGCATTGAACATCAAAAAACTTTAGACTATAAGATCATTGAACTCTTATTCTATAAGAAATAAGTTTATCTAAAAGCCAACTGAAATATAGATTATTGGATGGTTGAGATATAATTTACCGTATTGTTTTATTGTTCATATTCCATACTTTTTCAAATATTTACATATACGACATGTGTAATATATTTTCGAATGAAAAACCTGATACTAATTTTCAAAGACTTTTTAATTTTTTAATGGAAATTTTAATCACACAAACTGGATTATATTCTCATCCATAGAATCATATTAAGAGGACTTTAGAACGTTAGAACATAAAATTACATAGGTAAACCACTATAAACATTGAATAGTAGGCAAGCAAATTTTTCTTCGAAATTATACACATGTTAGCTAGTCAAAGCTGTGGAATATGTAGGTACAAATGTTCGAATTACTACCAAATTGCTATTTTTCCGATGATCATGTATGAAGAAAGTAATACTGAAAAATATATTACATTATTATCTGTACATCTATTTTCATTTTTATTTAATATGCTCAAAACTTACACGAAGAGGTAATGCTTTAAGCCTTCAATTTTTCTCGATATCGTATCTAATCGTATTGTGTTCACTGAAAACGTATGGCAAGCTGCTGAAAAGTAGGTAGATTCACTTTATTTTGGCTTATTTATTTGTTATTGATAGTGACTGACACACTTAATCCTTTCTAGGAATTTCCAACACGTGTAATTCCCTACCTTAAAATCGAGATCAAGAAAAACAAAGGACTATACTGTTCCATTTAATAAAAAAAATCCCATTCACAGCAACTGCACTGTTTTGGACCTAGCTTGCTGCTGATAAAGCACTTCTGGAAAGAGGTTTGGTACCTAAATATAAGAATGTTATGTATTGTAAACTGCATTACCATGCGTTAATGTTTCGATTTCCAAAAATTTTAGACCTATGGTTATAGCGTTTACATGTCTTCTAAAAATGTGAGTACTTTAGGTGCAGCACGAGTAAAAGATACTATATATAAAGTGAACTAACAGTCCGTCAATTTCATTCCTGATTCTCCATTTAGCCAAGAATCTAGTTTAAATGCTGTCATCATAAAAGCAATTTGCTTAAGATTAACTCAATTTTTCTTTCAGAACTTTTTTTTTACGCTCAAGTGCCCAAGATGAAGTGTTTTATCCTTGCAGTAATCTGCTCGATTTTTCTGACTGGATTGGTTTTTGGATATGAGAACGAGATCGTTACAAGTGGCAACAGAGAACCATGCTGTGCGGAAATTGTAAATCCTGGTAAAAAAAAACTTCCCTTATTCTTTCCACATCCCGATTATTTGCTGCATTAATTCTTTTAATGATTTCACCAACTGTGTTTTTGTTTGTCATTCCAGAGATTGCAAAGCCATTGTCATGCCCAAAGATAATTGGTAACGAATTATTCGTTTGTCCACAACCTTGCGCTAATGAATGTACAAGTGATTTTGACTGTGAAGCAAACAAAGTATGCTGCTGTCGTTGTGGTAACAAGTGTCTGGATGGAGTGGAACCTTCCCCGGGTGGTTGGCCAGCACCTTAAAGAATGGAAATGAATCGACTGGTATCTTTTATATTTATTTTTGTCACATAATTATTTATTCAAATTTATTATGAAATAGTCTCGCCTATCCTAATCGGTTTCATAAATTTTACACTTTTGTACTTGTATTGTATGTATATTATTAATAGACTTGCCTAATTAAAATTTTTGAACTGTTGTAAACCTTAATATGTATGAGTGCATTATTTATTACAGTACTAAAATACAGTTAATATCTAAATACATAAGAAATATCATTAAAGTGCTGAAAATACAAAAGAGATTGAAAATTGGGAATCAATTGCTTGATATGGTCCCTCGTACATCATTTGTATTTGCAAACTGACTTTGAAGCTACATTCCAAACTGCATTTACAAACTATACTGCATTTAGTGCATTTATGGAGTTTTTGTTGCAAATAACAACGAGCTATATATTTACCCGTTTTCTCGTGACAAACTGATCGTGAGTTGAGTTTTGTGCATTGGTATCGATCATATTTTCCACTTGAAGGATTTACAGACATCCAGCCAAATTCATGTGTCATTTAAAAAAAGATAATTACAATAATTGTGTGTATGAACTTTGGAAGTGCATAGATACCTGAATGCAACTTTCGAATGATTTCCATTTAGATATGGTACATACATAATACCAAACAATTCATGATGCTTTAAAACACAAGCACTAAAATATTGTTTCATAATATTGATTCCTTTTATGGGTTTAATTTGCCATCTATATGACAAATAGTACAAACATTTAGAGATGCAGACAATGATTCCTTTTTTGTATTATGTAATGATGTTTTACACTGTCAAAGAGAGTTTCAGCTTAATGTATATTTAGCGAATAGCTATGTTATAAGCAGTGCATAACAAAACGTTTTCTTCATTTCAGTTTTTTCGCTACTACGTTTTAATGATTTACGCATTCCATTGATCACAAGCTGCAAAATTAGTACAGCACAGTATTACACAGAAAGCTTGTTTTCTTTATCTGCCTATTCCAAGAATATCCAAGAGTGGTGACGCTGACTCACTTGACACTTATGGATTTACACTATGCTAACCATTCAAGCATTTGCTTCATTCAACTCAACTAGCCGCTGTTAACATATATTGCCATCATACTATATAATCCATCCTGCATTAAACATTAGTGGTCCACAGACTCCAGACTCACTGCATATCTTTCTATTTCTTGTTAGGGATATCCTCATCATTAGTTTTTTACGCCGAGTTACTCTCCTGATATTATTTATTTATTAATATGCAAGTGCATCGAGCTAACCTTCATCTGCAAAATAAGCACTCGTGTCAAGCTTTGTAGGATTTTGTTAAGATAATACTGAAAAAAATTGTTTCACTGTTAAGCGTTATTTTAATATTTCATCATCATTAACGCAAATAACTACGGTGGAAAGTGGGTTGACAGAATAATTGCTGCTACAAAATTCAATGATAATTCATCATTTTTCTGGATTGTGTTCTTTGGAATTCAGTTATTGGGATTGGTCTTTTGGGTGATCAAGTTGGTAAGGTTTAGCCAAGTTTAAAATCGAAATAGGATATTCATAAATGCTATAATTTTAAGTATGTGCTTATGTTTGTATTCTCTTAACATTATAGGAGGACACGCCTTCATTGATTAAAGACTAGAGGGTAGTGAGCAGCAACAACTACTGAAATGGATAGTTTGGAGGAGATGCAAGTGAAGGAGGGGAGTCCGATTATGAAGGTTCCTGATGAGGTGGGATTAGTTCCATTAAATAAATTAATTCCAAATATTACTGTTATTGAGAATGTAAAGAACTAATGGTTATTCTCTTCTGTATTGTAGTTGTGGGCAAAAATTTTCTTAAAATTGGACCAGAAGGATAGAGTGAACGCCCGAGCAGTGTGGAAGAGATGGCGTCATGTGGTGGACTTCCATTGTGAGTTTGCTGTGGCCATTCATGATGAGAAAACGGATTTGAATCGTATCTCCGACCTGCGCATCAACGACCTACAGATAACACGGCTTTTGGAGGATAGAGACATTCTCGCATTTCCCGGGTTACTTAAGAAGCTTAAAACGTGGGGACTCGTCAACCCCATCAACTTCCAGCGCATCATGAGGAACGCTACAGCTCTCGAGGAATTGTCGCTCTCAAAGTTTCCCCTGGAAAAGGAAAATCTCCTGGGTGACCAGAACTTGGCAGGTTTCTCGAGCATCAAGATTCTCGAACTCCTCGGCTTCATGTGCACCAATGATAGTGCACCTACCATATCTGAAAATTTGCTGGCACTTTTGACATCTGATATGCCGAATCTGGAAAGGTTGGCTGTCAACTTTCATAGCAGCATTTCCATCATTAATCAGATCGCTGTTTTGCTGATGGAATTCGTTTCCCGACGCCAACGACTAAAGAGCCTTGCTGTCACTTTGATTCCAGTCGCTCAACGTGCAAATGCTGAGGAAGCTGCTATGTTGAGATCTGATGTGATTCAAAACGCTGTCCAGGGATTATTGAAAGGAATACAGTTGTCAGTTCTGTGGATCACAACGGTCACAAAAGACTTGGCAGTTTGGTACCCACTCCTGAACGCTCAGACTGAGCTAAAGGACTTGCGTCTAAATTTAAATGAAGGTGGGATGGTCGTCGCAGAGCCCATGTATTCCATTGGAATACCATTCCAATCTATTCAAGCCACGCTGTTACGTAATGTCAGTACTCTCGTTTCTGTGGAATTGAAGGAACTGCGACTCTCGCCATCCGAGATTCAGGGGATTTCCACTCCGTTAGACGCACGTGTGTTTCGTGACGCCACTAATTTGAAGCGATTGATTCTCTGTAGGAATGAGGCGGATTACAACAGGTTCCCTCCGGATCCCGAGCATCCAAGCATGCTGAATTTGCAGTTGCTTCCTGCCTCCATTGAAGCCTTAGAAATCTCCTACTTCTCCTGTCAGTCGGATTCACTGGAAATGCTTGTTGATAATTTACAAAATCTCAAAGTAATCAAGTTGGCCAATACTGGAAGTGTAAATGGACTCGGAGTTCATGGAGGTATTGTTCACAGCATCGCAGAGAAATCTACAATGCAGCGCATGAGCTTCCAGCCTATCAACTCCCAAGCTACTCCGGCACAGAACAGAAAGCTGGAAGAAGTGATAGCCCGGCTTGGAGTGAACTTTGAAGGTGATGGGCACCAGTTCTACTTCGATTTTTGCCGATTCCGGAATGGTATCCCACAGCCTCGACTTCCAACTGTTGAGTCGACCTTTGTTCTCAATTCCTTCCCTACTGCACTGCAACAACCAGTTGGAAACCTTGGAGCGGCTCTCGCAAGGGAACTTCATATTGGATAAAACTATTCATTGTGTCGTTTGCAAATGTATATTTTTATTTTATTTTTTAGCATTGAACTCTACATTCAGTCTAGTTCTACAACTGCCATATTAGTATTTGCATGTATATACATATCCGGTCCGGTGTTTATGTTTAAGCCAAAAATTCAAGATTTGTGTATGAATCTATTTTTTACATATTATGTGCCAAGTGCAAATCTGCTTCGCAATATTTTAATTAAAATAAACCAATTGTAAAGAAAACTATCCCTCTGCTACCTCCTCCATTTTAGTTGCGCATTTGAAAAACGATCACTCCATATGTGGTTAGCAGACCAACCATCTGTAGAGTATAAATGTATAAATTACTATGTATCACGGCAATTTACTGTTTTCTCTCTATTTTGCACATAGTATACATAATATTACATAATATATTGTCAGGTTCAGTAAAATTTAATGTTACTACCGATCCATAGAAACTGTAAGTTAATGTGAAGAAAGCACAGGAAAGTCCAATGGGTTCCCCACAATCAATCTCCTGTGCTAAAGCCATCAATTTCAATCTCTCCTCCTGTGACATGTCCACCTTACGCCGCTTCTTGGCAATCCACTTTTTGGAAGATACCTGAACCTAAGTTGAGTGGGACATTTTGAAAAAAATAATAAGGGCTCATAAGACAAGAGCTTCCAAATTGCATGTTTTTTTCTACAGTGAAAAATTATTAAGCTTACTCGTCTTGGCAAGTCGCAGCCAACCACCATAAATATTATAACCAAAGCGCTGTGGGAGCCCGCATACCACTTTCCCATTTTTGCATAACTTTCATCTCTAATTACTCCAGGTATATTGGCAAGGTGGGCTAACATGGAGACATAAACCGAGAGTAAAAGATCTCCAGCAAACGCGTTTGCATATTCCAGAGTCCTTTTCAAATTGTCATATGCATCAATGACTTGCTCAACTGTGTAATGCTGCACCTCTTCTTGTTCCAGAAATTGTTCGAATTGAATTCCAAGGCCTTTAAGCTGCAACATTATGGTTACCAGAAGCAACCGTGGCATTGTATATGCCGCACAGCCCTGGATAAAGAGACCTCGAAAAATATATACTATTATTTTCCCAAAGAATTTAATTGCTTCTGGGTTTTCATCTCTCAAGAAAATATTGATAACTGCTACTGTGTCCTCGCTTGATTTGTAGAGACCTTCGTCGAGCCAGATGGAAAAAATAATTTGTTCCATGTACATTATTATGCATACTAAGGCAACAAGAAGCTTCATGCCTTTAAGCGACATTCGGTACTCGGGAATGGAACGGACTCTTGATGCGTTCAAAAATTTTAGAACTTCGTTTTTACGGCTCCAAGAAATCTGGAAGCCAATTGTCGCCACAACACTTCCAGCTAAGGTTCCTACTGAAGTAAGCAATTGAGAAATGTCAGTGTTGAGAGCAAAATAAAGAGAAAAGTTTGAGGTGAAGTATGCAATTGTTGCGACCAACTCAGAAATCACAATGATGCCACAAGCAGCCTATTGGAATTTAAAAATGACTTACAATATTAAAGAAATCTTTAAAAGTATAGATAGTAAATACCCTTAAAATGACCTTGTGAAACTTGTTAGATACTGCAACATATAAACCAGTTTTGCCATCCATGGTGACCTTAAACGGAAAGAATAGAAGATAGAACATAATGTTGATGAATGTTTCCAAATATGATTCCTTAAATGTTTGCTGCTGGAACGGCACAAGACTGGGAGGGACTGCGACAAGAATATTTTTATGTTTCTGCATTTTATATATCATTTTGAAACTCAGCATGTAAAATTATGTATTGTGCTCTATCTACACTACAGTTTTATGTCTTAACAAACTTGTAGACTGGACCTTACTGTTTGTTGAACTAATTTTATATGAAACCACTTTTTGTAATATACGTGTAGGCTATTGCACAACTTTGGGTGGGAGCTATTAGTTTAAGGTGGAAACATGTTAAATATTACTATAGCTAATTGAAAAAATTGAGACAGTCTGAATTGAGAAATAGTAAAAATGACAGAAAATATGGCTGACAAAATTAGTAAAACAGCCATAACCAAATTTGCTATTTCAAAATTACAAAGACTGAATTATAAAAACTTGATACGAAATAGATAGTATATTTTGTTATTCATTATTTTCATTAGGACTTAGGACATGCATATTAAAAATTTCATTTCTTATGTGCTGGTAATGCCAATGCCTATAAAAACGGATATTCCTAAGCCATTAAGCAGCTTTTCTTAATGAATTAAATTAAAGAATACGGAATACATCATTGTCGCTAGTTAAATAAAATATTCTTTCTCTCCAAAACAGGTACTTACGGATACCGAGCCAATCACGGATTATTCTCAAATTATTATATGCGTAAATACATAATGTATCATTATGTAACAATCCATCACATTCTACATAGATTTGTCTATACCAAATTTTTAAATATAGATGTAGCTGTTTACTACTCAATAAACCAGTCATGATTATCATGATAAAGATTGCCATGGTGATCAAACTTATGACAGCTTGGAGCAAATTAAACTTATAAAATGTTCTCTATCGCCGCGTCGTTGTTAACGCTCAAAACACTGAAAACCTCTCAATATGTATTCATTGTTGTCTAAGAGTATCTTTCATTTAGGACATTTTTTAAACTTTAGGCCGCTTGTGTGTGCTTCAAGACAAAACAAGTTGAGTAGGCTTTGTGTAGTTATACTTAACCCCTTAATTGAGGGAAAAGAGTTTAAAGTACTTACCTTAATGTTTTTAAATGTTTCTTATTAGGACAATGCTTCAGCAAATAAATGAATACTGATACAGAGTTTACAATATTTGTATTGACACATTAAAAGAAATGTAAGCACCAAAGACGGGACTTTTCAAACAAACAGCAATGCCACAATACAACTATTGTTTAGATGAATTTTGGACTACACATGTACGTCATAAAAAATTTATTTGTTTGCCATCAACTCTTTACTTTACTCTGTTTTATATGCAGTATAACCAATCTTATAAAAATGATCTGACAGTGTGTAGAAATTAAAGTATTAAGAGTCACGGTGTGTAAGTACGAATTGCTTAATCTCTTTCATCAAAATATTTAGAATAAAATATATTTAATTTTGAAATTTCATTCAAAGGATAATGAATACCTTTTATTACAAATACTGGAAATTGTTTGAGTATTTTCTAAGTTGCACTATTCATTTTTCTTATGATACAAATTTGCGTTACGATCTTTCTAGCCTTTACTACAGTTTCCATGATTATTGTTTATTTTCAAAATCATGTGTCACATTGCATACTCTCCCAGGCTTTCTTACGGCTACCACAAATATTCAAAACGTGTCGCTTTGGGCAAAATCAAACTATGAAGATTTAACATCAGTTTACGATAAATTGTTTTCAGCTCATAAGTTTTTATCCCCATGCCATTTACAGATTCCAAAGACATATGCTGGTAAGCTTAAAATTAGTTGGCTTCCAAACCTTCAATGGTGGAGTGGCATTGGGAACTCAAATCGTAAATACCCTCATTATGTTTTCATTTCTTGTGATTACTCAATAAGTCAGCTTATAACTTCACACGTATCTGTGCCTGCGTTTATACCCACAAAGATTGTAATTTTAAGTAGTCAAGCGTCGAAAGTCTTACTGGCTTGTTATACCTGCACATCAAGTTTAGATCACAACAACATTTTTGCAATACGGCCGACTGGAAACGAGGGTGTTTGCAAGCTCTGTTACGCTCTTTATAATGTGGCGACTTTTTCATTTGACCAAAAATATGTAACCAAACATGATATCGATAATATTTGGACGATCCTTCATTCAAACAGAAACGTTATTTCTAGAAACGTGAAGAAAGCTCCATTGCCAACAGGGAGGGCTGGAGATGGAATGACCACGTTCTTGCAGTTTTATTTCAATTGTTCTCAATTTTATTGCCGAAGCGTAATGAGATTTAGGTGGAATGGAATTGATAAGTACAACAAAATACCCGAAGATATATCTTGGACACCATTTGGAGCAAAATTTCACGGAATAAAAGCCATTGTCTATTATCATAACAAAAAGCATCGAATGCAAATTGAAAATATATACAATTTACTGAAGCCACTTAGATTTGAGCTTTGGATATCTATATTACTAATTGGAGTAATATTAGTTGTTACGTTAACTGCAAACGGATTTCAAATACTAAATTCATTGATATGGACATATTCAATGCTACTTGAACAAGGCGATATTCAGCAACTAAAAAGTAAAAGGATAGTGAAAATTATGGTTTTGTTATGGTGCTTTCTGGCTTTACTAATACGAAATTTGTACAGCTCATCCATATATTCTAAAATGACAAAAGAACCTGGTCCAATCTTTATGTCAGGATTAGACGAATCCCTAAAATCTCATAAGGCGAGTATTACCAACTTTCAGTATGTTGCAACTGGCTGCTCATTTTATTCCAAAGGACATTCAAAATATTACACTACGATGGATACTAAAGAGTCATTTGCATCTCAGATGCAAATATTGCCTTCATTCATTACAAAAATAGTAGACGGGTTGGCCAGGAACAATTACATACAGGCTAAAAGTCTTAAGAATTGTTCCTCATCACATGAAATTTGTAATATGAAGTTTGATTTAAAAAGTAATTTCATATTTTTACACTACACTGGGCAGTCTTGTAGAGAGAAAGAACTAGCTGCTGTATTTGGGATACTTAGCAAATCACAAATGTATGAACATAACGATATATTTGCGGTCACTACGCCAGAATTGTGGAGCTGGGATACAGCGTCATATGTACGTGAATTTGCGGTAAAGACGCTTGCAGCTACTATTGAGTCCGGGCTTTTGGATTTTGAAATTAGCATAAAAGCGATCAAAAGGTATGTTGACCTATTTGCATCAATGAGAAATGCGCTGAGTAAATATAACTCAACTTTGATCAATAATTCCATCAAAAGTTGGAAAGTGTCTTTGGGGATTGTAAATAATGCATTTGAAGTAAACAAAAGGGTTAAACAAAGTCAAGATGATGATGGTTGGGGAAAGTTTAGTGCAAAATCTTTCAGGCAGGAGAACTACGTTGAAGCAGAATTTTCTGCAACAACATTAACAGATTTGGAGGCATTATGGCTCGTTTTTTTATTTTTCAGTTTCATAGGAATTGTGGATTTCTTACTAGAGTGTTTTCTAATATATGTATTTAGGCATAATCATTTATAATTAGAATGTTCCCGGCCAGTAATAAAAATATTTTAGAAACGCGTGTATGAATACCTATGATTATTTACATTTAGACACAAAGCGTTTAGCTTTTTATGTATCTTTACTGCTTATGAGAATCTCAACGAGGAAATAAATTATGAAAAACATTATCTAATCAATAATGACACTTGAAAACACGCGACGACGAGGACGAGAGTAATTTATCTTGATAGTATTGATTTATCGCTCAAGCTACTTCGTAAGATGCAATGGCTAATTACGAACGCTTGATAGATAACATTGTTTTAACTTTTAGATATTATATGCATAATTGAATGAACCAATAGTCAAAACAAGTTGACATTTAAGTAGGATTCATTCATGAATATCTTGTAAAGATAAAATGACAAGTCGATACGGAAACTCTTAATTTGACTGGAGTAAGTAGAATATTGTATAAGCATTCTGAATAACAAACACACATTATTACATATTGCCTTTAAAACAAAAAGCCTACGCAAAGTGGTACGGAATAGGGGGAAAACGTTTTATTCGTAATTAATTTGACGCGTCTTCGGCTATATCAAATTTGATACGCATTTATTCTTTATTGAACGCGTTTTGATACAGACAACGAGCAATAATTTCAGTCTCCCTTTTCAAGCCAACACCACATATACCGCTTTCCTGTGTACTGACACGAGCTTTTACACTTCTTCCCGTTTACGTCATAGCCATCCTGCGCACTGCATTTCTCCCAACTTCCTCCTGGGGTAGAACACCAACTGTATCCTGTACCATCACCCTTTCTGCAATCAGAAACGCATGGATCTCCATACCGAGTGGTTTTGTAACTTATTGTTCCGTTTTCCCTTCTTGAAAATGTTATTCCGCAGTAATTCCAATTGTCCGGAATTGCATTCGTATGACACCAATAGTAGCCCCCAATTCGGTAATATTTGCACCCACTTGTACAATTTGCTCCATTGTAATCGGTGTATGGTGTCGGCGAGCAGTGACTTCTGTCTATACTTCCTGAAATGTATGCGTCCTAAAATTATTTTCAAATTCATACTGCCATATTGTTTTAGGTGGAAAATAAAAACCCACCTTTTAGAGAGCAAGAATAGTACGAGTTTCCATCCAATTTCTCGCAAGGGCTTACACATGGATATCCTAGATAACAGTAGAAAATTAACAATAATAGGAATAATCGATCTTGATGCCAATACAAACCATGCTTTAAATACTATTTACCATTTGTCGTGGTAAACCCAGTAAAACCCCACCAACGACTATTGTCGACTTTTTCTGAGAGGTATTTCAAAACATACATATCCTCAACTCGGGAGCCACCACTTCCAGTTATGAATCCGTTGCTGAGTGGAAGCAAGCAAATTTTAAGGAAAATGACAAACAAAACTTTCTCGAATTTAAGAGCTTTCATGATACAAAAAGCAAAAGTATGAATTACATACTGTTTAATTATAATAATCGTTGAAAATTTATTGAATGTTCTTCGTCGAGCTTAAAACTGTAACTGCAGGAGGAAGGCTAATGCATCTATGATTTTATGCAATGTTTTGAATGAATACAAAATTAGCCCAATATGCTTTTATTACTTAACATTGAACTTTTGTAGGTAGGTATTTCTTAGAATTTAGCAAATTAATTGAGCAAGTAAAGTAATCTCCATTTGGTTACTGGCTTCACTACTGATCGATTACTCTACAGGGGATTATTTTTCGTGATCTTACGCAGTAACGCTGGAAGGATTCCTGGTATTTCAAATGAAATGCCATGAAAAATTAAGTAAAGCTTATAAGTTTGTACTTTTAATCATATCTCGCAAAAATCATGAAAATGTTTTGACCCATTTTAAAAGATATCATTAGTAAATACGCTTTAAATTATGTGTATAGCTTCAATAATTTACAGATCAGCTTATAAATTGGTTAGTTATTCCAAGAAAAATAGACAATGTTTCATAAACAATTTTGTAGATTTAATTCTAATCGTAAGTAATTATTTAAAAAAAATTATGCAGATGTTAAGAGTTTTAATACTATGTCTATATTGGTGTTTTTTTCTGACGTAAAGGAAATTGCCTTGGGAACAAGAGCTTGCTACTGACTTAAATAAGGTTAATTAAGATGATCTGTTTTCATAAATTGACAACTTAAGAAAGCATCGTAAATGTTTAGTCACCTATTCAGATTAAGCAATTGGCAGTTGTAATAGTATTAAGAAAATGTGTGAAGAGAACAAAGTACATAATAATTAAAGTGCCACAATGATACTCTCTCCACTCGATGATAATAATGGAGAAATATCTTTCCACCTGCGAAAAAGATAACGTTTGAAGAAAAGCAAATTTTTGATTCTGACTTGGCAAAGCTAAAATTTGGATGAGTTCGGACTGTTCCAGCCAGTACCAGTGGTAACTAACAGCCAAAGGCAACCACTAGAAAACGTTATGGGGAAACACATTTGCATGATAAACATTGAGCATAAGTGTACTCATTCAAAAGCTATTGACGGGTGCGTGATTGTGGAAAGGGACACCCCCTAGGGGAATTATTCATACAACTCTCAGAGATCATTGTCTATTATGGTTAAGAATCATTATTATAATTTCCGACAAAGCTCAGGCGCTTAATTTTGCTACATATCTCATTCTAGCACTTTCACATCAGTTCATCACATTTAATGACTTTCATGAAGAGATTGACCACGAAATACATCAAGCAATTAGCAGATGCAGTTTTTCCTGACAATCCGGAAGTAAAATAGTTTAAGTAATAGAATTATTTTGGGTATTTTTCTGGATAGGCAGTATTGATATTGACTTATAATTTAAAATTCTTTTGTTGTGTTTTAAAATGAGGTTCCCAAACAAATAATACAGCCCAATGACTCGCTTTCATATATTTATTACCGATAACTTTAGTAAGGCTAATCTAACCTAGTTACCACTAGTGCACCCCAGACTACAAACAAAACCTTCAATATATGAAGTACGTAGCATCTTTAGAAATTTTGAATGATAAAAATATCAGATAAGCCTTAAAGAAATGTATTTGAGTTGTATGCACAATTGCACACTCATCGTACACCCTTTCAAATGTTTTTTCACGCAAGCTGATTTAGGCTGGAACATGACCTAAAATTATTTAAGAAATACTCACATGACTCATAACAGCATTTTTCTACCTTTTAGAAGGTTTTTACTGTAGGTACATGTGCAAGCAAATAAATATGTATTTATCGCGTTTGTTTGCATTGTTGATTGTGCTGTTGTACACCTTATCTTTCTTTAATAAGGAAATGCTACTTTCATATGCACAAACATGCTCTATATTTATTTTCTAGATACATTATTGGTACTCCAGTGACCATAAATTAAAGAATCCAGAAGTGGAGATAACGAATGCATAGACGGCAAAGGAAGATAATAGGACTAGGAAAACTACATGGTCACTATATATTGTCACTTAAATTGTTTGTACATTTTTTTCACTTGATTTTGTACGTACTTCTAAAAGGGATTATTTTTTGTAATCATTATTTACGAAGGTTTCATGAATTACAGTCTTGTCGAAAACTGCTACAAGTTTTTAAAAGTTGAATCGCATGGAAAGAAGTAAAAAAATAAAGTAAAATGTTACATGATAATTAAGAAGATTTTAAGACGAGTTATAACAGGTTGTAGTAATTTTTTCCTGTTGCATCTCCCCCCAAATTTTTAACACAAATCTGACCAGCAGTGCTTCAATAGTGAAAATTATCTGCATTTCAAAATCTGCTCCTAAAACTTTTAAAGTAGTACCTTACACTTTTAAGATATTGTTGCTGGTGTCAGGTAAAAAGTACCTTATGAAAAGTTCAAAGGATTTCAAGGTGGCTGTATACTTCAAGTTGGAGCTTCATTTGTATCTTTGGATGGCGATTTGGCCTATTTACAGGATACCCATTTCCCGTGAATACCTTATGCAGGTATTATTTTTACTATAAATTTAGGGGGTTTTCCCGTGTGACTGTATCCTCGTTTGAATGAGTTTTCAATTCAATCATTATATTTTGTTCTCTCAGGACCTTTCTGATGTCCAAAGAAACACCGCCTTTCAGTACCCAGGACTTCTCCAGCCTCGCAAATTAGGCTTTTCACAACCAGGAAGCCTCCACAGCCAAGAGGGTAGTTTCGACAAGTGTGTATATCTGAGTTTCTCAGCTTTCTACAGCCATCATGAACCACACACTATACAGTGAAGTCCATCCAAAGTCTCCAACAAGCCTGCCAAACGACTTGAATGATACAAGATTTCGAAATCCTAATCTCTTGTATCCCAACAACAATGTTTGGGATGAGTCTTCTGAATCATTGGATCTGGAGTACAGCTTCAAATCAAATATTAGCAAAGCAAGTAAGCACGATGGCGAGGAAAGCCGTTTGGTTAATCCAGTGTTGGCAGTTCCAAGATTGTGGAAACAGCTCCAGAGTAGAAATCCTGAAAGAAGTGACATGAACAATACGAAGCAGTTCCATACTCCAAAGCGATTAAATGCCAACAACGGTAACGAAGGTAAGACACATAAGTACTTGATCATTTGAAAGCTACCGATTCATGCAATGTAATGCAAAAGATACATTTTTTAAGCTGATTTACTTATCATTATTTCAATTCTACAGGAGAGACTGTCAATCTCACACGTTACGGAAGCGTTAACGAAACAATTCGTGTTATCCCTCGGATACGTGTCAATAGTGAAACTCCAGATATTAATCACAATGATGAGCAGCCTGCTGTTGAAAGAATGCGCACCAAACTTCAGTTCTTTTACATGAATCCTTTGGAGAAATGGCAGGTCACGCAACAGTTCCCATATAAATTTGCAATCCAGCTCATCAAAATAATTTTTGTTACAGTTCAGGTATGAAATTAGTAAAGTTTATTTAAAAATAATAACAATTTGTTTTTTAAGTCTTGATATCATGAATCAATAAGCCACAGGTGCAGCTTTTCTCTTCATGCCCCTGTGGTAACACAATTTTGGTTTTGGCCTCAGAACTTGCTCATGCTAACTAATTTATTGCTACATGCAACCAAATTTAATGACCATATCTCTTTGATATTCTTACAGCTTTACTTATTTGCTACATATCGATATGCAAATGTGGATTACATTTTGGACACCAAGCTTTCCTTTCATCGCTTATTTTTGATGGAATGGGATTACTCCGACGAACTGGTCACACCTCGTCTTCCAGTCTTCACGAAGGATCAATTTTACAGTTTTATGGACTTCGCTGTGAAATCTGTAAGCTTCCAAGTTACTAGGGAAATTCCCTTTGTGAAGGATGGCATTTATGTAATGTAATTATCCTTGACTAATTATTTGCAGTACGATGAAGTGGAAACTGAAGCAGTTGGTCCGTACTATTACACGAGAAGAAATGGAACAAGATCTCCAATTCAGTTATGTATTGAAAAGTATGCTGACTTGGCCATATTCAAGTTTAAGGAAAGCTATGTGTGGAACACAGAGGTTGAAACGAAGTGTGTACCTATAGAAAAAACTGGCAACTTTTCTAGTCAAAGATTTTTCGAATCCGAGGAAAACTCCTCAATTTCTTTTGACTCCCTATTGGAAGCTCATTTGCTCTTCTCATTGAAAACAGTGAGACTCCGGAGTTTGAAACCGTTGGATTCTCCACACTGTTACAAGTTTGATATTGATGTATGTATTCAGTTCTTTTATGAATTACTTACATTATACATTAAATACCATGAGTTTCACTTGTTGATTGTTGCATGTAATTTTTCACTGTCTATTCTTAGGTATCTTTTAATAATCGTGATCGCGATGGCCAAATTCTGGTAGCACTGGATGCAACGCCTATTCGACTTGTCTGCAAAGGAGATATGGAATGCATTGGTAATCAATATGTATAAATTTTCAATAGATATACATTTTTATAAAACTGTCAGTGAATAAAATCATGGTTTTACTTTACAGAAGACAATGAAATCCAAAGAATTGGACATTATGGAGTGAACTACATAGTAATTGGGCTGTGCACGCTATCTCTTGTTTTATGCTCTCGTGCAATTTATCGGGCACAGATTTTAAAAAGGGTGAGCATTCTGTACTCTTAAAATTTTAAGTTTATTTTTTAATTGTACTTTTAAATACTTATAATATTGTACTTATAATATTTCTCGTGATCATTTCAGGAAGTCATCCTATTTTTTAGGAAAAACTACAGACGCGAGCTCTCAATTCATGAGAGGCTAGACTTTCTTAATTTCTGGTACCTGCTCATCATTTCGAATGATGTTCTCATCATAGCGGGGTCAACTTTGAAAGAGGAAATAGAAAAGAAAGTTGGTAAAAAATCGTAATTAAAAATAATGTACTGGAATTCATGAAACTGGACACTAATTTCGTTTATTGTTTTCAGGAGCTCACTGGGGAAATATGGAACGTGTGCAGTGTCTTGCTGGGAGTTGGAAATCTTTTTGTTTGGTTTGGAGTCCTGCGCTACCTGGGGTTTTTTAAAACCTATAATATTCTCATCTTAACGCTGAGGAAAGCGACTCCCAACATTTTGCGATTTTTGCTATGTGCCATTTTGATATTCGCTGGATTCACCTTTTGTGGTTGGCTCGTTTTAGGACCTTATCATGCAAAGGTATGTATTTGATAGTGTCTAAACCTATATACCTATGCACTTAATTAAATGTTGATCAATTCCGACTGATGATGATAAATATTTTGATTTACAGTTCAGTAATCTGTACACCACATCAGAGTGTCTATTTTCTCTCATCAACGGAGACGACATGTTTAACACGTTTGATTCGATGAGTGCAAAATCATCCCTTCTCTGGTGGTTCTCACGGCTTTATCTCTACACATTCATCACCCTTTTTATCCACGTAGTCCTCAGTCTTTTTATCGCTTTAATTATGGACGCATACGAAACAATCAAAATGTGTTATATGGATGGATTTCCTCGCTCCACACTGGAAGAGTTTGTTGGTGGAGCGGATATTACAATTTTGGTTGCATCTCAAGACTCAGATCGAGAAAATAACCAGTTCCACATTTTGAACTCATTTTCCAGCAGTCTTAGCAACACATCCGGAAAATATCGAAGGCCTTCGTATGCAACCACCGACTGGTAGTTATTAGTTTTACGAAATTTACTATTTATAAATGTAAGCAAGAACTTCTGGAGAGTACTTTTCATGATCTCATGAACTGTAATTTTTTAATCAAATTATTGATGTCGATGTGAGTCACCAATTATAATTAGCAATTACAAGATGTAATGCACATCAATTGAAACCAGGGCTCAGTTTTACTTAGAGACAAATAAATTATTAATTTAGTAAAACCCGTGTTTTGACAAATTATTTTATCGTTAAAAAAGGAATATTCTGTAGAACCGAATATTAAAAGCCTGCATTTTCTCTCTCACAAAAGTGGATTAAATGATCACACAGCATACATGATTACCTAATCATTTTACCATATCAAATTTTGCTTTAATATTACAAATGATAGCAAAAGTTCATGCAGACATGCTGTTTTAACTGTTATGTTAGATAACGTGCATATTTTGCTATATTTTTTAGCATGTCTGTCTGATCATAACTCGTAAAAAATTTCATGTATTTCGTTATCCTTATCCTGCAACATGCACAACAAAGAAATACAATGAATCAATCAATGCCGAGCACATCCATAGTGGGCTTTGTATTATCAATTTATGCATTGACTTTATAAGAAATGCAGTAAGTTTAATTGGGCAAAGTGGAAGATGCAATCGTACAACCTGCACTTGCATTTTTGTGTCTCATAATTATTTGGTGCTTTTCCCTTTTCAAGTGCTTCCTACAAACTTTGAAGTCTTCAATATGAACCGATTTGATTCTGTTGTATCCATTGTATACTCATTTCTTTTTATTGGGTTCGCAAATGGATTCACTGATAGCGATGAGTATGTTTTTAGTGAGCACATAGGGAGCACTGAAAGTGATGAATTTGATGTTAGCAAAAAGGCAGACACATGCTGTGCAAAAATAATTGATCCTCGTAAGTACAAAAATAAATAAACTATTCACTTAACTAATAACTAACAGAATTTTGTAGTGAAGTGTTCAAGTAGCATTGTTTGAAATGGATTTGTTTCAATTTACCCCTTTGAAAAAGATTTTTTCTAATACAGACTTTGCCAAACCATTTGCATGTCCTAAACCAATTGGCCCGGAACGAGTTGATTGTAAAAATAATCCAAAACTCTGTGTCAATGAATGCACTAATGATTTTGACTGTGAAATGAACGAGATGTGCTGCTGTCGTTGTGGAAACAAATGTCTTGGGATGGTTGAGCGTGAAAAACCGTTAAAATTACCATCTATCACTTTCACTGATAGTGGCAGTGGTGAATAGTAAAGTCTTGAGATTTTTAACATTTAATAGATTGTTTTTGTCTGGTCTATTGTCTAATAAACAATGCATTTTTTTCAAGTCAAAATATGTTGGGTAAAAATAGTCCCGTAAAGGTGTTTTTTTTTGTTAAATAAAGTATTATTAAAATTCTGCATAATAAACCATAGGACTCCAATTCATTTAATTGAAACTTCTTGTATAGCCAAATATACGCATTAATAGAGCTACCTAATACATTTTCATATTTATATAGGTAAATGTATTCTAGCCTTGATAAACTGAAATGAACTTAATCGATGACAGTTACACTAACCAAGTTCAAAATCCAAGTTATGGTCCGCCTAAAAAGCATTTTACATGCACCGTCATCTTTTTACACTCAATAAGTTGAAAAATAACATGTACTCAATTTCTTCAAATGAATTACCATTATTAAATTGGGATATTTGCTCAGAGAACACAAGTAAAGAAATCATCACCGATAGAAATTTAATTGGAAAATATAAGAATGTTACATTTGATCATATTTTATGCAATTATTCATTTGAATAAAACATGCACGGGTAAAAACTAGTGTATTAACAATTTGTGTCTTTATTGAACTAGTGGGTTTGCTAGTCTGCTGATGAAAAAGGATGTTAAAGTACTCGCAATTTGAGGCTCATTATCACAATTGAATTATTTCTTGCAAATCTTAAGGGATTATGGGTTCGGTGTTAGAAAAATGCAGGAAAACGTTTGGTTAAAGTTTTTAAAATTGCATATACGATTTCTACCAGTTTACGACCAACTTCAAAAACCCAGAAAGTACAATTTATATTCAAATGATGGATACACACTGCCAATTGAAATATATTTTAAGTTTACGTACTTCTTCTGTATAGTACCATTTCGAGTGACAAAGACAAAGCGAGGATTTGTTGCCAGTACTTGGTGGCCGCAGCAGGTCCTTATAAAAACATAAAGTTCATTGATTATTACACATAACCAATCTTTCTTATTTTCATATATTCTTATTACTTTAAAAAGATTATATGCTATACTGTGGGAGTTTTTCAAATACTCAAACATTGGAAAGGATTTTTGCACTCTGTACACTTAGTTTTCGAGGACTCAAAGAAAGAATCTGGAGACCCAAGGGTTTATTTCTACTTATTCCAAAGAGTTGCAGAAGTTTGTTGGGTTCTAGCAGTGACTAAACAATTTTTCTTGCAATGGGATGACACAATAACACTATATAATGCAATTCGCCAGTATTCCCTTGCATATTATCCAAGAAACGTTGTCTTGTGGAGGCGCATGGTAATTTTTGCAGCTTTTTCTTGTAAATAAGTTTCTATTGATTTCACTTTTAAATATTTGTGTGGTATCAATTTTAAAGGTTTGGTCAAAGTCTTCACTTCTCATTGTGACTATTTTTCTGACATTGCCTGGAGCAATTGACTTTTGGATACTGTTTAGAAATATTGCAAGTTACTCAATTGTTTGTGATCACGTGAGCAAAATTTTTGAGCCAGAATGGGGATATATTTTGCACTGTGAAAAC
>JAQIXX010003264.1:0-20463 GCA_034700605.1 Willowsia nigromaculata
ACAATCGGCAGGCAAGGGAGCAACCAAGCAATCCGTTTCTTTATTATGGAGTCTCTTAAAGATTGGTATAATGAAGGCGATGCGACAAAGACGGTTCCGAAATTAATAACTGGTGCATTTGGTGTTGTCGCTGGTACCGCCGGAGTTTTGGGAAATACACCTATAGATGTGGTAAAAACAAGGATGCAGGGTTTGGAAGCATCCAAATATAAACACTCGTTAGATTGTATTCGTAAGATTTGGAAGGAAGGAGGAATCAGAGCAATGTATAAGGGAACGGTCCCACGTGTCAGTCGTGCTGTTATAGATGGGGCGATAACATACATGGCATATGATTCATTCATGGAACTCTTCAATGAAGTGTGGAAGTAGAATTTACCGCACGAGATTTGTAAGGACCCATCAAAGAGCTATATCCGAATGCGAATAGCAACAGGATAAGCAGGGGTTCCGTTAGGAATCTTGGACCGCTGGAAATAGCATTTTGGAGGCCCCGTACGAAATACATGAAATCCAGGTTCCTGTTGATCCTGTCCATAAAATATTTTCATTGCGCCGCAAATTATTAGTGTGAAATTCATGCAAATCATAATAAATTCTCAGTAACTGTTGCCATCACAGTATGCGTTTAGCATGTAAAATTGGTATTTATTCAATTTCAAAACATTTCACAAATGCGAAATGTTCCTAATCAACAAAAATAAATTTAGACCCATTTCTTAAATACTTTGGATAAGCACTGGAAGGTGGAAAGGTTCGATTACGGAAACAGCGCGTTTCCTCGCTGTATGGCAAATCTCAAGTCATACATATCTGCTGTACTAGAAACAATCCCGAAGAAGTCCTCCCAATATACCTAATAATATTTTTAATCTTTTCACACTACCATATTTATGCACCAAGCGCTAAATTGACTTCTTATAATGCCTGTTGAACAACCTGGAAGAAGGTCAGAATGCTGGTGGTGGCAAGAAAGTCAGCTCTCCTCAGATCAAACGATCCGTCTGGAAAGCCTTTCTCTCCAGGCTGTCATAAAGCACGTGGCACAAGCAGCAAAGGACGTCGGCAGGAACATACGAAAGAAAAAAGCACTTTGTCAGTACTTTTCTTACTCACTTCCGGTTTCCCTTCAGACGCGACTTTTGGAGAAAGCAGTTGAGAACTTGCAGGATGCTGATGCCATATTGAACCTGCTCTTCATGTTTCAACCTTTCCAACAATTGATTGCTCGAAATATTGATCTCTGTGGAAAGTTTCGGTATTCCATCGATCACAAAATGGATGACGTCAATGTGACCACTGACGATCGATGGTACCCGTTCTACACATTCCACCCACTCACCTCAAATCAGTTGGCCAATTTATACAACATTTTACAATTCACAAAGAACATAAACATGCTGGAAGGGATTGCCTTCGCTGTGGAGGATGATGCTCTGAAGAAGACAAATATGTGTCATGTTCTGGCGCGTGCACACTCCCTCACAAGAGTGGTCATTTTAGAAGGGGCGGATAATCACACTCTTCGCATCCTCGGTTTGAACTGTCCATCGTTGAAGCATTTGGATGTCACCCATTCGTGGTCAGTAAATGATGTGGGTCTCAGGAACTTATTGCTGAAACGGCCACGTCGGTTACAACCAAACAAATTGCATCATCAAATCATGACTGAATCCTTTGTTGCTGCCAGATTGGCTAATAGACGTGACTTGGAAAATGATCACTTGCTGGATAAAAATGAATGTTTTGCTTCTCTGGAAGTGTTGATCCTGACAGGAACCCAAGTGACCTATGAAGGTTGTAATTTTGCTGGTTGGTGTATGCATCTCAGTTATTTGCACGTCATGCGACCTATCATTAAAATAGCCAGGATGAAAATGAAGTACAGCCCAATAACGGAGGACCTCGTGCAGCCATTGCAAGACGCTATCAATGCTGTGACTTTTTACCTTTTGATAATTGAACCTACGATTAACGTTGACACATTCCCACTCCCACCTCGGTCTAGTGGAAACTACCTCCAATCTGTTCCAATCCAAAATCCCACCACTGTAGTCTATGCTACCTGGCCAGGTAATTTATATGTTTGCATGGCATTGAAATTTGAAGGGACACAGGTCACTTCATTAGTACTTCCTTTTTACACTTTGGAATGGGAGAAACTTTTTTTGATTCCTGACAACCGACTGCCATTGAGGACATTGGCTGATAACTTTCCGAATTTGGTGTGCTTCCGGGGATGTCTAAAAGGTAGATGGAATGAGGACCCTCTTGTTGACCGACGGATGATTCATTTAAAGATTGTTAACGCGTGGGCATTAAACTCGGTAGCTGCAGTCTCCCTTCTTCGGCACTGCTCATCTCTTAAAATTCTGGAATATAACCATTTAGAAGTTCGAGAACGCGACAAATACCATCTTGATGATCTGGATGATTTTTTAGATTTTTTAAATGAGGTGCCACCGTTGAGGTTAAGACATGCTGAACTGGAAGAGTGTTTACAAGTCAATCCAAATCTAGAGGAGACATTAGAGGAAATCACTCTCCGACCTGGTCAAGGTCTTGGTCCACATAGCCTCTCCCTTTTAGTGGAAAGGTGTCGCAATCTCCGAAGAATTGGAGATTTGCAAACATGGAATCTCACGAAAGCAGATATAGTGGAGCTTACTACGAGACTGGAAAGAAATGAACATGTGCCTCCCACTTTCGCTTTATTTAACACACCACCCTCTGATCGAGATGCAGAAGAATGGGATTCATGGATGGCTTTCTAATAATAATTCAATCTGCATCATTTTTTTTCGAGTCGCACAGTCGCACTCTTTGTCAAAATGAACAAATTCATGAATGAATGAATAAAATTGACAATAACATTCGTAAAAAGTTAAATTCAGATTAAGTTCGAGACTATGATCATTTAGCTAGATAGTAGACGAAATATCAGCAGTCAGCTTGTCTAATTTGTCATTTTATTATGATACGCATAAAGTTGATTCAGGAAATCCACAATCCCACATAATGACATGATTAACTGTGTTGGTCAATCTTACGCACGAGATCTGTAAAAAAAACATGTAGCATCGATTTATCAATTTTCAATGTGAATCTGTCCAAGACCAATAAGATCAAGATTTTTACTATCAAATGGTATACTGTACGGTACGACTACTAAAGCATGTAAATATTTGATTTAAATTTTGATGAAACATGTAAACATTTACCTTTGATGGGATTTCCCATTATTCATTTGTTTCTACATGCAGTATTACGTAAACGAGACTTTGATAAGCTTCAGAATTTCGAAGAATTCATTACATTCCTAAACATTCAATGTGTTATTTCTACAAGCTGCTGAACACACCATATTCATTCATTCAGGCGATTTTCTTCAAAGAGAAAGTATTCAAAACTAAAAATGTCATGAGTTTATTTCACCTTTGGCTAGGCGCTCCCTCGTGCAAAATCACGTAGTCATGGACGGACATTCTTCATTTTCTCCTGAACACCTATTCGCCTCGTCGGTTAGTTTCTTCACCCATTTTTTAACCACTTGGAACCGGAAGGCGACTAATTTGCCAAATCAATCCAAGACTAAAGTCTCCATTTTACTCCATCATTCATCTTCTTTCGTATATACCAGTTACTGGGACCTCAAAATCCACTCATATATTTACCCTTCTTACCCCGTTACATTGTCGCTATCATTTTTTCATCACAATATGTCTCGTTTTGAGCTCGTCGGTCTCTTTGATTGTCCTTGGTATGCGAAGGCTGAAAAGATTGCTGACGAAATAGTAGCTCAAAACCCTGCTATTGAATTCAATAAGGAAATGCTGGAGCCCATGCATTTCAAAGTATAGTTTGCCCTTTCAACAAAAGCAAAGCATAGCAATCCACCTAGCATATATCCCAAATGCAGTTTTCTGTTTTCTCATTTTCTTTTATGAAAAAGGATTTTGTGGTGAAAATGAATATCCGCCAAGGCTGGGAAATCCAAAGGTCTCCTTGTATCTACGAAGTGCTTGCAGATCGTGAAGGGAAAGCACATCTTATTGGCGATATTAATGATTTTTGCGAATTCGCAGCTCTATATTTTGACATTGTATATGATCCAAACTCCACAACATTAAAGGACATGGTTTGTCACATCACATAATTTACTGAATACAAAATAAGTAGATGCTCAAATACAATGAAAACCACAGTTTTTATTTGGATCCCTTTTTAGGTCATTGCGAATCGAGCAGTAAGTATAATGATGTTTCATGCCGTAATTGGCTAAAAAGTTTTGGGTTTAACCGGTATGATTTAACAAACGTAAAAGCTAATTTACAAGGTCACTGAATGATTACATAAAAGGTATACGGGCGTACCACACATGGAGGTCATGGACGTGACGCAGAAATATTCAACATTTGCATCGTAAATGCCCCAATTCAAATGCTTGAATTAATGATAACACAACTCCTTTCTTCTTGCTCAATGATCCCCTACGGGATTCTCTTGCAAATCTCAATTTTCGACGAGTACACTCCAAAACGGTTGCTCGACGGACTTATGATGGAAATTACTGACTTAGCCTCACCCTTGCTGCATAAAGCGCGTGTTGTGACCACGCTCCCGATGGCGTTTTACAAATGTAATTTGTTCCTTCTCATGGAGGATTTCACGAGGACACTAATGGAGGAAACTAGAGATTGGCTGGATCGTGTAGAATTTAAATGCGTTCGTATCATGAACTCTTTTAACAGCAGCCGGAATAAAATCACTGACTGTCGGATTGTGGTTGGAGGAGAAGGCCCTTCCTGTTACATTGCTGAGGTATAACATAATTTGTAGAAGTACATGATGTGCTAATGTTTTCTCATGAAAATTCATACCATTCGTAATATGAGCCATGAAACACATTAAACGTACCAAATGAACTTTTATAAAGCTTATATGTGGGCCAATCCTGTAATTTGCAACATTAGTAAATATGTGTTAGTTGATCAGATTTGCAGGAAAATGGCTCCATACTCGAGTTGTGGTCCAGGGAAAGTGCTCGCCTCAGGTCAGCACGTTGTCCAACGTGCAAAAGCAGAACTGGGAAAAATTGGGAAACTTCCTTCCGGATCCATTACAAGGCTCCACTGTTACGGATGGCCAGGAATGACAGGATGCTATGTGGAAGTGAAGGATGCAACGGTTAGAAGTGGAAACTATTCAATGCGAGGTCCTGGGGTAGAAATTCCGTTGGCAGAGATTGCCACAAGATCCAATTATATTTTTACGGAGTTTTCAAGGGATTTTTTGGCGCTGCAAGTAAACTGTGATTATATTATTATTTGCGATGTAAATTAACAGCATAATGAGAAAATAATTATAGCATTTATATTCTTGTTTTCTTTTACCGTTCACTTTCTAAAGAAACAAAGACTTGCGTACATGGTGAAACAGCCAAATCGTACCATGTGTATGACGGAAAGCACAATTAGCACAGTGCACGCTTGGCTCATGTGTGATCCATTGGTTAAATTAATGGGCGAAGGAATATTCAGCGTCTCTCCGAGTATGGCTGAAGTTGTTGCAGAAGGATTGCAACAATCCGACTCTTGTTTGCCTGTCATCAATGCTGGTGTCGAGTGTGGTCGTAAGTATTTTTGTACTTTTTATAGTGACTCTTTTGCAAAAATATTAGATGTTTAAGATTTATGCGTTAGTTTCGTTCAAAAAATTAAGCCATGCTTCAGTATTGTTTGCAAAACTTGTTGAAAAATTGTCAACTTGCTAGAAAATGCAAATTTATCAATCTTGCAGAGTAAACGTAGATAATTCTTTTAATGCAGACTTTCTACAAAAGTCAAGCAAGAGTAATTTATTGCTTTGTTTATCAAATGCTAATACGCTTACAAAATATCGGATTCGTAAAAAATTTAGCCTTTTTTCCAATGCAGCAAGTAGTGACTTTCCTCCTGGCACATTCATGGTTCAACCTGCCATTTGTATAAATGGAAAGTGGCAGCCGCTGGGAAAAGTGAGCCCTAAGACGTCAGAAAGGATTACATACGAAGTAAACAAACTTTGGGAGATTCGTCAAAAGCTCATCTACCGGGATTTGGATATCACAAGCATATTTCCCGATTATGTGAAAATGGAAACAGGGGTTGATCCATTGAAGGCGGATGAAGCAGAACATGCTTCGAAAAAAGGAGGCATTAAACCCCCGAAATTGGGAGAATTTGGAGGAGAAGGAGTAACTGGTCGATATACGGAAGATGATGGGGAGAATAGTAGGGAGATTTATTCCGCCGAAGAAGAACCTGATACTTATACTTACGACTTGACTAGCGATGAAAATTAAATAGAAACCAATTCATTCTTATTTGTTCAGCGAAATGTAAATTGAAATAGTCACTTTGAAGAGTAAGAGTAAACGCTGAAAATAAAAATAACTTGCACAAATATTCATGATTTTACTTTTGGATAATAGACGTAAGAGGCAGCTCATTATTAAAATCCACCCACTACAATCAATTTCTGGAACGAAAACGACAGAAAAATGCATATACTAATACGAGGTGGATGGGGCGAAATGACGCATACATGCGAAAACTATAATTCCTGTCAAGTCGTTACTTCCCATTTCTGCATACTGCATCTTTCTCAGTCTCATGAATATTTTTAACTTTGGTGGTATTATGATCTCATGAAATGAAATTTGATGCATCAATACATACTTTTATATAGCTCTGCGTTAACAAAAAATGTTTCAGGAGACAGCTTGAGAACATCTCATACGTTTCACCTTTTGGTACTGGCATCGGATTAGCTAAATTGACTGGAAAAATTGTAATTTTTCGCCAATAAAGTTTTAACATAAAAAATCCTGCAAAAAAAATAATAATAAAAAGCGAAATTATTTCCTGTAAGATATGTTGAGGTAAGCACAACGAATTACACCTGCCGGTGTATCCTAGTCTTTTAAAAATATTAAAACTCAAATCTCAAATTATATGCGTGCAAACACAAATCTATAGCTGAGCCGCCCTTCCTCCCACATTGGTGCAAACAATTACACTAAAATATCCGTTGAACCAACACAGGCATAAAACCAGTGACTGGAAACGCAGACGAAGTGGAGATGCCATCAGTCAATGAAAGAACAGAGAACCACACTGTTTCTTCATCCCGAAAAATGGGAAATCGTACGACTTTTGCTTGCTCTTAGATAACAAGCAGGGTATAACAAAAAGATAAATATATTGCACCCACATACAACATAACGTAACCTTTTACATTCAGGCTTGCATGTAGGAAAAAGGAAATCGGAAAGAGAAAAAACAAGGCCAGCCTTCCACCTTCACTATTTTCACGCATCATATCATGATGAAATGCTACAAATTTCTCGATAAAAATACATACCTAATAAATAAAGCAATGTGATAATATGAATAACTACTCATTCTATCAGTAGTAGCATATAAAAATATATTATAATTTATCATTTTGTAATATTTAAATGAATAAATCTGTGTTGCACAGTTTGTCGACTACAATCAACTATAAGCTTTCACATTGAACTTTATGGAGAAACTACTATTTGTAATGTGCTGCTTTTCCTCATTTAAAGCGAAGCAGGGAAAGAAGAACATTCATAAGCTAGAGCTAGACACTTTCCTATATGTAGCGTCTCAGCCCAGCGTGTAATTGCAAACAGTTGTCTCCGTCTGTTAAATGGCATTCCCAACTGTCGGGTAAGATATAAAGAAAAAAACGTTTGCCAGCCACTCTATTTTCTCTTAGGAATCAAATCGTTTAGCCTTTATCACTTCAATTCATTTTCTGAACCGCTCAAGCTATGGTGTTAAGTTTAAAACAGGTCAAGAAGAGACAAATGAAAACTAAATTGTGTTTTCCCAGAAAGAAGAGCATTGATTTATGGTGGAGAAAAATAAATCTCTTGTGGTATTGCATCCTAATTAATTTATTATGCTTACGTAATCGTACATGTAAATATTTGCACTATTAACTATAGTATGCACAATTTATCGAAGCGATTTGTCAATACTTTTTCACTTTCAATTTCAACTTTAGAGCATTAACTTTATTTCCGGAAATTATAAGCCAAAAATGAGAAATGTCCATTTGCTATTAATGATTTTATACTAATTGCGTTGAACCTTTTTTTAACTACCAACTACTGAAAGTATTTAAAAGGTATATATGTCGAATCATCACGAAATAATAAGGTATTTGGGTATAAAAAGTCACATGAATTGAAACAATAAGATAAAAAGATATTTTGTTAGTTGGATTTGAGGCAATGGTGACAGATATAATTGACGAAATAAATCTCGCAAAATGCCAACAAGGAAAATAAAGAGTTATTGCATGTAAACTGAAGACAGATTAATCGATTGGTAGTATTTGTGAAACGAACAGTTAGAAGTTGATGTTGTGCCAGAGTTTTGTCCTCAAAACATGCTCACAATTCGCCATACAAGTTCTCTTTGTTTACAAACTGACGAAGTGAGAAAGTGAGAATTAATGAATGAAGTATCAATCTACACGATACGCAGCATGAAATGCATTGTGGTTGGCATTGTATCCTCCACATCTTCAATTAAAATTACAGATTACTCTTGCAAGCCGATATACCTTCTCAGTAAGAATTAGAGAGAGTTTGGGCGACGTCATCATGACCTGTATCAATATCAATGATGTTGGTAATGAAGTAATGATAATCAAGATCTACCAGATCTCTACTAACCTGAGATTTATTGTGTACGATAGCTGAAAGTTATACGGTCTTACGTAATTGCTATATGCTCCTAAAATGCATCTTATTGCAATAAAGTATGCAATATGTATAGATAATAAGTAGAATACCTGAGCACGTGAGCAGTCAATGGTATTATTGCTTGCGTTGGACACAATTCGAATAATCATAATCAATGATCAAAACCAGCAAAAAGCTGCATTTAGAATGAGCTGTTTTAGTGCATCCAATTGTAATGAGGACTTTGCGAATCTGATATTTGCATTGATTATTGTGGTTAAATGATAAAAACACAACGCTCATTGCATGGTAGAATTAGGTTGTGTAAATTGAAATTCAATGCATAACTTAATTTGTATTGATGCAAGTAAGTTGATAAAAATACAATTCAATGTCATAATTATGATGAGTTTTTACATACATGCATGTCAAGTTGATGAAATGCATGACAGCAAAACATTTTTTACCTTCCTGCTCTTTTGGTTATCAAATCCAATGCAAAAATTTTCTTTGCAGACTTAAAGCAATAAATAGTAATTAAATAGGTAATGTAGCAGCAATTTTTAAAAATTGTGGCAAATTATAGACACTATACACAGTAGAGGAAACCCTTGAACTCTTAACAAGCATTCACACATTAGCCTCCAAATCACAAATTGTAGCTAATAAGTTATCTGTTAGGAACAGCTAAACTTTTTACACGCATGCTTCTTTGTACATAATAAATACTAATCAATTTGCTTCATTTTTATTAATGTACATATGTTTCTTCTACGTAATAAAATTATGAATCTGTTTTAGATGACATGAAGTAAACTGACACTACTCCCACCTTAAAACATATCGATATAAATATCATATTCTTCAGAACATTAACGGACCATGGGTTGTGGATGAGGCATGTTGTGATGTATGCTATGCCACAAATACTGCACTGTCACTAGAAATAAAAAGATCGGTAAATCAAATAAAACTTGTTTCACACTTACTCATTGTCAGATGTACAAAAATTTGAGGATAACAGGTAATAACAGGCGGCTCAAATAAATGATTATAAATCACTCAAAGTATCGTATCGACTCATTTTTCATAAAAAATTCTTATTGAATATCAAATGCATAAGTCATTGGTGGTTGGGATAGATTGATAGATTATTATTATTATGCTTGCAGAAGGGTATTAACATTTTGATATTCGTACTCGAACTGTCTGTAGTATATGATTTTGCCATTTTCAGGCTAAAACTTGTGGTCTACTCTTTTCAAATACAAGAATACATCCTTTTCATATAAATTTTTATTCACGTTAGTGCTTTTACAGGATTTTCACGAATTTCTAGAAAATCATTTGTTTTTTGTCCTTCTTTAATACAAGCGCATGTAGATTCTTTGAATTTGTTCTCATAACCTGAATTCCTACAAATCCAGAATGCTGTTTGAGGGCCTAGACCTAGAAGCTGAGTCGTCATATTATTTGTAGTGTTTATGTCATTTTTTACCAAAATTGTTTGCTTGAAACGTAATTAGGAGGGGCTTTACTGCAAAAAATTATTTTTATGGTTCATCACAGTAATCCTAAATCAGCTTGCTATTTATAGCATAGTTGGTAGGTAGTAATAAATTTCAGATTTATGACTGAATAATAATTTTTTGAGCGATTACAAAGGACATTAAATATCATTGAAATAACCTGTAGTTTATCACAAAGTTGATTAACATATAGAAATTTGCTTTAACAAACTATGTATTAAGTATGAAACCATTTAAAAGCACACACTTGCCGGATTGGAGTATCAATCTTGTCAGCCACAGGAAACCAATAACATTCCAAGTACTTAATTTTACATTATTTATTTCATACAAGCAGTTACAAACAGTTTGAGTTTGGTTTTAAGCTTCAACTTTGTTACGTATAAATGTCTGCAATATATTTTGGCTTATTATGTTTGTGCATGTGCATTATTCCTATATCTATAAATGAGCCTATACATTTTTACCTACTCTTTGCTCGTTGACTTAAAACACACCTCAGTGTGACTTCAGTACTTAATTAGGTTTAGTGTGTATTTGCTTTAAACTGCATTCAATCTTGCTTAAGCTATAATAAGTGATTACCGAGAAGGTCGTATAGTCTCTCTCTTGAATCTTATCATGAAGGAAACAAGTTTTCGCCAATGCAGCTTTACCTGCCCAATCATCCATCTACGACTTAATAGCTTCCATGAAAAGATCACGTTTTTATTTTCCATCACATTTTGTTGATTTAATAAAAGTTAACGAGTAAAACCCACAAGTAACTTTTTCATTGCCAGTAATACATTCAATTTATTTTTCAAGCATTAACTTAGTCTATGTCTACTAGTGTAATGGGAGTAATTATTCCATTACACTGTGCATCCAGCCATCTATATTATATTCCGTTTTATCCTTCTTATAATTCCAAATTCCAACTTCTGACGTTTCTTGTTATTGGTCTATAGTCACACTCTGCTGCACTTCCAGTCAACTTCAGTCAGAGCTACGTATCTGCAATGCAAGATCATGAATGCTGATGATGAGTGAACAAGGAAAAATGAAACATGCTTTTTCTTATAATTTCTTGAAAAAGTTTCAATCATTATGCGCATTAATATTACGTACAAACAATAAAGCTCGAGTGAAGTATTACCGTACAGATCAACGTTAAGCACTTCAATGATGAACTCATGTATAAAATTTGTTTCGAGGTGCACATTCGCGATACTCACCTTCATCATTTTGAAATGCATGCATGAATCATTGTTTACTACCACTTTTACAAATTTTTATTTCTGAAATAATATTAGCATTATTTTCCCATGCACACTATCCAGAAGCATGTCAGTAGTCAGAGTACTGTAGTAGATAGCCTACTTGATTTCAAGTGATTTCTTTACAAAGAATCTACATCGTAATCGAGTATCCACTTTTGATGCTAAGGAATTCGTATGTCCTCATAGATTCAGATTAAATATAAAGAAAGTGAAGATGTAATACGAATTCCTATAAATCGGGCGGTTTCCATTCAATTATAATTCTATCAACGCAACTTATAGAGCAACCTCATCTTTATGTTTGTAACAAGATGCTAAGATCATCTACGCATTTACATGTTTTCCATAAGAATTTACCTTACCAATTGTAAGGGTTGTGTTGTGGGAATCACTAGAATTGGAAGTTGTACTAGACATTCACCATTTTTCTAGCTCCTTGCCTAGTATCCAGTATAGTAGACGAGGCAAGCAAACATTTAAAAAGCAGAAAAACCAGACTGCTGCTCTGTGATGCAGATGAACTCAAGCAAGAAGCCAAAAATGGGATTCAGATGGATGTATGGGTTTTTAACCTGGAATTATACGATTTTGGTACATTCACACAGACGAGCACAGCAGCAGCGAAGAGTCATCATTTCTTGAGAATCTCTTCTCGATTTAAGTATTCACAACAATTGCAATGAGCAAAGTGCCCTTAAGCCAGATTCATGATGATGATGATGATTACACGTCTACCATCACCGGTTCTACCCATCGGTTCAAGTGTGTGTGTAATACATCATCTTATAATATGTTATGTATGTGTGATGCGTAAGTTTTCTTTAAAAAAACTTATAGCTTATGGCATCCCATCATAATGCTGCATGTCAGTAAGTTGTCTATACCATCAGCAATAACTTAAAACGCCAATAATTTAGTTTCAGAGCTTTCATACAACTGGAAGTGATGATGATGATTTCTAGTTCACGATTTTTCGGACTGACAATAAGTTTTATATAAGGCTCGCCCCAGTGTAAAGTAAAATGGGAAAGAAAGCACTTGTTTGCATGAACTGACGAGCCTTTAGATAGATATTCTACATGACATACATACAAATTCCATCATATAGGAAAATGAAGATTTATTAGTTAAGATACATGAGGAAACAACACATCTTGGAAGATGCTGAACAAAAAGTAAAAATGAGCAGCGTTTGTACGAGCTCATGTAAAATTGAATGTTTACTCGGAGACAAAAACAAAACAATATTTTAAGTGTGTGTGCGTACACACAAACATAATCTGGCAAAGATTCACAACGAATGCTCATACATCAAAAGTTGCAACGAGCAAGCAGCAATAAAAATCACAAGAAAATCATCTTCTTTTTTATGACTTGCCTAAGTGCATCCGTCCCAACCAACCTACAACACAGCGATTCAAAAATACACGTCCTCTGCCTTCGGAAAAAAAGATGAGATGAGGAGTAGCAAAATATTAAAGATTAACAAGAAAAAGCAATCCGATATTATGTATTTATCATTCATCTATATATTACACCAGACATTGCGACGAGTCGCATGCAAAAAGTCAAACCACTTTCTTCAAAACGGCAACTTCATTTCTCCTCCTTTTGCGCATCACCATAACTTAAATCATCGACAGGGAGAAGGAAGGAAGGTAAATAATGGAAAATGGGGAGACACGCAATGAAGATAGCTTAAAATGGAACTTGTTTGTCAAAGACCTTTTTCATGTTAAGTTTACCTAGACATGGGGAGAAACATTCAATTTGATTACTTTTGTGAAAGCGGTTTCTCCATTTCTCCATAAGATCTCTACTCATGAGGACTGTGACGGGACGGCTGTCTCCGTGTCTCCTTATGGCTATTAATTCTACAAGTGATTATGATTAGCATAATGGTCTGACTGCGTAGTATATAGGTGTGTAGTAGGTTGATAAGCCTATAACCAGGGAACATGCATAATACGAAATGTTTTTCCTAGAGCGCGGGAGGCGATCATTGAAGACATTACTTTCAACTTTAAACTTGTTGATGTAAGACTGGCATCTGTAATGACTGCAATGCAATTCAGAACACCTACAAAACCAATTCGTTCAATCTGATCTCTCAAAATTTATTGACATGATATAATCAGCTAAATATTCTCACGTTACGTTCATATATGCTACTTTTAAAATGTCGCAATGTAAATCGAAAATTCGTGTAAATATGACTTACCGTATGATCTCTTTTTAAAACTCATGGTAGCGTTGATTTACGCTTAGATTATGCTAAAATCTAAAAGCTGTTGAAATAGACCTTGTAGATATTCAAATCAGCAGAATGTTGGAATGTTTGACAAAAAAGGAAATCCTTAATCGAAATACATGTATCGACTATCACATTTTGAATGATACGCATAAAATATTGTTTTTCTCACTCTCAGTCCCAACCTATGAAGGTTTCATAATATTCAAATGGCACACTCAAGCGATTATAATGTTTTCATATTTTAATGCATCTGCACCTGTCGGAGTAAGAACCAGTGAATAGCCATAACGGATCGGATAAGCGTCACACACTCAGCATGCCAAGCTCTCTCGTCTCTGGAGTTGGGAGAAGTAAACGGTTACAAAATATCTCGGTTCGGAAATAGAGGAGCTCACCGGCCTTCTCTGCATCCACAAAATGCAGTTGTGAAGTACATCTTGCTAACATAACATGTCCCCTGTTTCTTTTTTGATTGAGCACAAAACTATCATGCAAATACACACTTTTACAAATCCATACAAAATTCAAAATCATTTTTTATATGAACTCATCAGCAAACGGGCTTGTTGTGGTTGGATTTTAGTTTCTGTGTAAACTTTTTTTCATCTAGAAATATACTACACAACATCTCTGTGTAGGTATCTCCTTGTATTTTGCAAGTATATTTTGTAACTAATGTAAAAGTAAGTATGCAATACATTATAAAAGTTTTGGCATTCATGATACAATGATAATGATGTATGCATCCCCAAGTTGAAACTGAATCAAACTGGCGGTGGTGGTGGCGGAAGGCTCTTCTTCTGTATAGTATATTATTCCACACACTCTCTGCCACTCACCATTGTAGGCACTTGTAATAAGAATGTGTAAGTACAACTGCTAGAATATCTCTAACGCGAGGCAACTTTTTTCATAGGTAATATGTGTGTACTCCACCACTGCGTCTCTGCCACCACCACTACGAACGAAACCAACTTGTTTCATTGTAATGGACTTTTTTACATGCAAAAATTACCTGTTGTATCAGTTAACGTCTTGCAACAAAGCAAGTAACAAAACAAGAGAAGAATCTCTGTGGCGCAGTGAGAGTGTCGGCTTGTGAATTTGTTTGTGGATGCACACAGAAAAGTAAGAAAGTAGCAGGTGCAGAAAAGATAATGTGTGGATATGGAAAAAAGAAGTAGGAAAACAACCACCATCCTAAGCAACTTTTGAAAAGGGACACAAGTGGTCACTTTCTGGGAATTTTTTCCTTTATACTTGGAAAAAAAATTTTCATCTTTTATTTCACTGAGTTGCAATATATCGTCCCGCACGAATGTTACAAATTTGTTATTTTGCGAGTTGTGTAGTTAATCAGTCTTTTAGTGACTATAAATCAGGGGCAACCTGAAATTTTATTTTGAGACAAAGGGCAGAAATTTAGAGCAAAAATTGTGAAGTGACCTGTTTTTTTCATAAGGTTAGTTTTATTAGATTTGATTTTTGTTGAATTTCCGGAATAGTGATTTCATGAGAACTCGTTGCAAAATATACCGTGTTCCAGTGTAGATCTCTGCAAAAATTTGCTATATATAACCTCAAGGATTGATTAAAATTGGAAGGCCAACACAGCTTGCAAGTTGTTGCAGCAGCAAATGCTTACATAAAGGTAAGTATATGCACTTAAGCTCAAACTACTGACAATGAGAACAACGCTTCAGGTGTCCAAGAACTTGAAGTTTTATGCATATTTGCTGGTACTGTAAATTTTATCATGGGAAAATACTGGTCTGTGTGTGTGTGCACTCTGTTCTAATATTTCGCAATATAATATTGAATGTTTGAACAGATTTTTCGTCTGCAATGCAAAAATATACTGTTAATTAGAGATTGAAGTTGGAGAAACCGAGGGTGTGGATGACATTTGGAAACATTAACATGATATAATGCTAAGTAAATACATCAATGAAAACAACTCCATATTGTCAGACAGTCCATTTATTAGTTTGACTTGACTTGATTTAAGTAATTGAATAACTTGGGGTGCAAATGTTTGAACAAGGAGGTTGAAACCAAATCATGAAAATTGCATCGGAAGTGGAGAAATCGTTTAAAAAAATGCATAGCGTTTAGGTACAGGTCATCATATATTACATGCACCCAAGTTATCGAAGAACAAAGACTTTTGGTGACGGCTGGTGCCCAGTCAGTACGTGCAGATTAGAAAAATGCCGGTATGCCTTCATACAATGTTGTGCCTAATAGTAGTGGGTATACATTTTTATACTTTACACAATTTATCGAATAACGAGAGGCAAAAAGAAAGAGGTTTATGAAAAGGTAGTACTGCAGGTTTTGGTGTGTATTTGCAGTGTAAGCATGTTACAAATTCATTCAGCATATGGTGTTTACTCAAAGATAAGCAATATATTTTAATAAAGGTGGGATACTAAATGAGCAAGTGATTTTTGTTATGCTTTTCATGCTGGTACTTTAAGTATATCTAGTGCAAACTGCAAAATAATAACAGAGTTCAAGCCTGCCTTCTTGTTGTACCTGTTTACTTCTTTAACTATTATTTTCAAGAAAATGAGCATGAGTAGCCAATACGCGCTCACACTCGAATTCAAATATTTTAAAAATATTTAGGCCCACAAAAAATAATAGTGCTTGATATGCACATTGTAGGTTTGTGATGATTTTTCACTAAGAACAGACGGAAGATGAAGAGATGGCACACAGTGAAATACCTAAATGTCAAGTCAATGAAAGAAATACCAAGATACCGGTGCCATATGGTCAACGATCCTTCAGTTAGAAAAGATTTTTAGTCAAGATCGCAGTCATTGGAAATAAACGTTGGCTCTCTTTGAAATGTCTACTTGACTTCCCCCATCCCACGTGAAATCCAGTTTGAATGTGCTTTTCAATATTAGACTAGTAAAGTGTCTTTTTATGGGAATCTAATAAATCTAGCATCCTCGTCCAGTCATCTTGCGTAGTAGTGCAGATGGAAGTGAATTTAATTTGAAGACGAAGCCATAAATAGTTTAGACCAGTGTCCAGTCCATCATTCTGACTCGGTACTAAATGTGGTCTTGGTCAGTCAGAGAGAAATTTAAGGTTTCATGCTAAATTGCCCTATCTGATTTGATCAGAATGAACATACGACTATCAAAATTGAAGTCTTAGAAATTATAACTGACTCCTTGAAATTACTTCCAAACGCTGTTTTTGAAAATGTGTGCATGATCACAAGACTTTTTTTTCCTGTCTGATCTAAAAAATAGAAGAGCTTGTGATTTGAATAAAAGAAGAATGTCTAGTAAAGTTCGTAGACGAAAATGGCCTGAAAATCAAGGCCAATACGAGGACATCTCGGTCCAGAATGACAGGCTTCCTAGAAGCAGGTACACATATTATATTATTCCTTCGTTTTTTTCAAAAATCCCTGTGTATCATCAATTCATCCTCATCACACATAATATAATATTCATAACACAAAATTATTAGACGAAGATTTAAGCCCATTACAATAGGCTCTGCATTTACATTAAAAAACTGGGAAAATTTGCATAACTGGTACAAGGGGTAAGCCCGCATCGGATTACGCATTGTGTTCCGTATGAAAAAGATTTAATGCCTGCTTTCCTTTTCGTAGTCCGTCAACAGACTGACACTAGCATGTAACAGAAGGATGGGTTGTATAGAATTTAACAATCACCAATGTCGGCAAAAAGAACTTTATAGCAAATAGCAACCTAGTTATTGAGGACCCATTGTTGGCTAGACATATCCAGTTCAGTCTGCACTTGCAGGTTGATAGGAAGTGTGTATCATGTATGCAATTTCTTTTCCCTCAATGTCCCCACAATGATGCTGTCTCCATTACTTTTTACTTTGCTTAGCAAATAATGTTTCCGAATGTCCATGTGCTCTAAGCCAGGGAATAATGATAAACAGGAAAGTATGATTTATTTGGTGGTGCCACTCACTGTGTTGCTCTGTTCCAGGACAGCACGAACCTATGCGGAAAAAATGAACAAAGCAACATTATGAAACGTCTTTCTCAAAATCAAAGCTGCATGTCGTACCTAAAGCTCACATTATATGTGGACTTGTGGACATCTTATAAGGTTTGTCCACTTTCATAAATGGGTATTATGCGATTACATTTGCATATTACATACTTTGTAGTGCAACATGGACATTTTAAAAGATTGTAGGATTTTAAAAAATGTTATTGTTACAACAGGTAATTTGCGAGTACCTTCCTAGAGAATTGTACTGGTAAATGTGCATATTATCATGTAGTTTTCATTGAACAGTTGTCAGTCGTGTAGAAACGCTGTATTGTTTAATTGTAGCAATGTCATGTAATTCGTGTCCATTTCGGATTCCCATGCTGCTTATATCCCATGTTGGCAATGCTAAACTATATGTACCAAGTTTTAAAGTACATACGCATATTTCGATAAAAACTTTCGTCAACATTCCCCTCTTCTTTTCCTTCCTTGCTTTTGACCATCACCGCCGCTCGCAGTAATAAAGCACTCATCAATGCATTTGGGGAATATTACCTCTCCTCTCTGAAACCAAATTGCCTAAATGGAAACGAATAAACGGGCCCTATTGTTACCACTGATGAATGCAATAATGACTATATTATTCGCAGATGTAATATTATTGCAGGCAGAAAGCATTACCTGCTTGGTTTTTGGCATGAGATGAAATCTTTCTTTTACATTTTTTTGCATACTGTCCCTTGTGTTCACATTCTCATGGACGGACATACGTAGGCATACATACATACAAGGATTGACGCTGCGCTGCCTTACGGGTGTCGTTGGGGCTGCACATTGGCGTTTGTTTAATGTAATGGCTATATAGTGTTTGAGCTGCTGGTAGGGATTTTAGTGTGTATATTTACGAGTGGAGTGGAGGAAGAACCACGCAAAGGTATGCACTGTAATAATGTTGAATGCGATTATGACGAAGAAAATTGTAACTGCGTTGTTTGTGGCATGTTTTTACTAACTTGAAGTTAGGAACTTCAGAAATTGTAGAATAATGTGGACCGTACATATCGCTGGATACTTTGCTCTGGGCAGGAATAATGGTCTTTCTCCCTCTCCGCCTTTATGAGCGCATCCATAACACAAAAAATTAAAGGCAGGGCCAGGAAAGTATCCAACAGAGATGAGGATCGATGAACTTTCAGAGATCATTTGTATTCATTCCATAGCATTGTGTTGTAGTCACCGTCATTACCATGAAGGCACATTGTAAAGGTTTATGCAAATGTAATGAATCAATACATGTACTTTCTGTATCGTTTTTTATATGCAATAAAGGAACATTAATATTGTTTAATGTTCTACTGTTATGTTGGTAGGCTTGTTGCAACGATAATTTTAATATAATATGGATTTTCACGGTATCAACTATATGATGAACCAAAAAAGCAACTTTGTAATGGATTGCCTTGTCACTCATTATCTTTCAATCTATTCCACGCACAATGGAAGGAGCAAATCATCCTGGTCAAAAAGGAGTGATCATCACCATCACTTTTTATTACACACTATTGAATTCAAATTAGAAGGTGGAGGAAAACAGACGGTTTGATTCATGGTGGTTTGCTGCCGTGCGGTGGTGTGAATGTGAATGGAAAAGTGATGACATAGCTTGTAAATGCATGTACCAGCGTATTTGACACTATTAAGTGCTTCGTGATGCATCAAACCCACTACAGTGATAGGATGGTGAGGTTAAACTGTATGTGTGTGTGTGGTCGGTTGAATGTAAGCGATGAACTGGTCACGCAAAAATTTTGTATTGACACGGGACAAATATTTGTCCAGAACATTTTCACACTTTCAAGCGTATCGTTTAAGCATTCCCTAATGTCCTCATTAAGAGTGTTGCTAAATGTAAACCAATCCCAACGAATGGCTAATTAAATTTAAATACATAAAATACCACCATGATGATGTTTCTAACAAAGAAGAAATTTTTGTTTTCACTCTGTGCAACGTCAAAGTATTGTTGGATGATACATAATTAAACATTTATCACATCACATCTTGATTCGTCATAAAATAAGTATCCTTGAAATCCATATATTGCTGTGTTGTATCCTTGTATCACTTGTATTCACTTTTAAATTTAAAGATGTACAAATTCCATCGTAAGCAAGGCATGTACATTTATGCTCATCATGAAAATACCATTAATTTTGAATACGATCATTTAGTTTTGAAAATTTTGTGTGCGTATTTATGTACTAACTGCAAGAAAACGGCTACAATTGTAGCTGTGCCTAAGTATATACCAGACATACATGCATATAGTTTATGATGTAAAGTCCATATTCTATGATATGGAGAGATGGAAAATTGATCATTGTTTGCTTTCTACACAGGTATATTATGTAAACCTTTGAGCCTTATGAACGCTTGTATGCAAATGTGTATTATGATCGTTATTCTTATTTGGTTTGTCACAAGTTTTGAGGAACCGTCAGAAAGTTAGAGAAAAACTTACACAAAGTAAGTTTAATAATAAATCGTGTTAAACCACGAGGGAAATACGTAGGTGAATCGGTACATTTAAGTGACGAACTCTGACGAAAGGAGGTCCAGTGACGAAATTTGACAAAAGCGGTGAAAATAG